>CM031589.1:15015232-15257200 GCA_018467065.1 Ephestia elutella
ATTTGTTTACAAACAACGCTTTAAAAAAAATCTAGTTTTTAAAATACTCAAAATATAATCCTAACATAATCGATACAAAATTTTAAAATATCATCCTTGTTTTAATTCGTATTTATTTCATATGAAAGAGCCATTGGTTAAATTAAAAACGGATCACTCACATGCTATTATGTCGGAATTACCGACTGTAGTTAATTTTGTAGCTCACAAGTTACATTTTGAAGTATAAACAAAAAATATTTTTTTCAGGGCATCTTGGCGTACGACATGAAGCACAGCCAGGCGTCTGCCAACATCACTCAGGGGGGACTTGGCTACAACTATGTCAACATTCGCATGAAGAGCGAGAGGGGAGTGGGTCTCCACTACGACATATACATCTACACATAACATGCTTTTTTAATTTGTGACTTCATGTCATAAATAAATGATGCAGATATCATTGTTTATTTTAGTCACAAACATCCTAATGCATAAAGTAATTAAGTATTTAAAAAAAAGGGTTAATTTTATATTAACAATAAAATGTATACCTAATATTGACAAATTCTATACCGCAAATCGAAAATGTTCAAAAGTTCCAAAATCACTAGACCGGAAACGCTAGCGTGTTCTTGTGTTGGAGGCCAAGACTCATTTTGGGTTACTGAGTACCAGGATAGTAGGTAAGTAATTTCCAAATCAAAACTCAATTCAATTTTTAAATATCGATGACCGGCCAATTTAAAAAAAAAAGCATTACATAAATATTGACAATAATTTATGAATGACGTCATCCTGCCTAGATCAGGAAGCAATAGAAATCAAAAGACGTCGAAAGTTCCGACCGTCACCTATGTATAGAAATACATACCTATACCACAATGTTATTTAAATCGGACAAGTTGAGTGTGGTCATAAATTTATCCACAGGAAAACCAGTCATACGGAGAAAGATATACAAATAACTGGGTATTTACAATTGTATCATATATATTACCAACTAGCTCTTACCCGCGGCTCCACCAGTTAAATCGAATTAGTCATATTAGGTCAACAAACTTTCATCCCATATTTACTCCTTGGGGTTGATGAATGGTAAAAGTAACCTGTGTTTGACGTGTCTTTTACTAACTCCATGCCAAATATTTTGCTGTGACAAACAGACAGATAGCAACTTTCGTACTCATAATATTAGTAGGTATTGATATTGTAGCATGAATATTTTTGCAATTAATAAAATGTTTAGCAACGTCATTAGCGATTAACTGTAAACTATATATATAATCAAGGATATTTATAATAATACCGTGCATTTTAACATTAACTTTGTTAAATTTTGGTTGCGTTTCGACCAGTAAAATAAAATTTAATTCTATATACTGGCCATTGAAAAAGAAATAAGATGAAGTGTATAATATTTTTATTTTTAATTGGGGTCGTCATAGTCCAGTGTGGGCATACGTTCCTGGGTACCAGCGTTTTGAGGCCCATGGTATATCATCATAGTGCCGAATATTCCCCTAAATTATTAAGAAAACGCGTTGAAAATCTTTACTACACTCTGCCACAAAATTTTATACGACAACAAAGGTCTATTAAGGTAAGTTTTTCTTATTTCAATAACTATATTTTAAATACTAGCTGTTGCGGCTTCTGCTCCGCGTGAGTTTCGCTTAGATGAAAAGTCTTTTTGTGTTCCAAACTGTTTCAGATGTTTCGGATCTTTGATTTTTATACGTCTCCAGAAAATGCTCATCAGATTAATAAAGATTTGCTAAGGCGCCATTTCCATATACGATATAGTGTAGCTGGTCTCTTGGAGTTATTTATCAGATGTTCCAGATCTTCAATTTTTATACGTCAGCAGAAAATGCTTATTAGGTTGAACGACTTTTACTATGGCGCCATTTCCATATATGTTATAGTGTAGCTGGTCTCTTGCAGTTCTTCATCAGATGTTCCAGATCTTCAATTTTTATACGTCAGCAGAAAATGCTCATCAGGTTGAACGACTTTTGTTAAGTCACCATTTCCATATTTCTTATAATTTAGCTGTTCTGTTATGGTTCTTCATCAGGTGTTCCAGTTTTCAAAATCAATTATAGCTTATATGTTGCCCAGACTTAATAGCTATACAACAAAAAAAGTTTCATTCAAATCCGTCCAGTAGTTTTTGCGTGAAACGCGTACATACATACAGACAGACAGACAAGAAATTCCAAAAAAAGTTTTTTGCTTTCTATTGTTCTTTTTAAGTGTCCCTCTATCCATTTTAGTCAAAAATACCAAATGTACAGACAAAATATTTTTACTGTTTTATTATATGTATAGATTTGCTTCTGTGAGAATTTTGAGATAAAAACTACCCATTATTGTATCCGTTTTCTATTCATATTTCATCGAAATCCGGCCAGATTGATTTTCAGCTTTGAGCAGCTGACTTGCTGTTCTGCCTAAAACAATTCACGAAAAATTACCAGAAAATTATTAAGATACTTAACGACTATGATATTATCCTTGATAAATAACAATTTTTGTATAACTAAATAGAGCAACTAATATCCATCAGGTATTAATAATAAATTTATACCTATTGTAGTTGTAAATAACGTTTTCTTTTTTCCGTGGGAGGGGTGTTAGCCTCGGAGGCCAAGCATCGTTTTGGGTCACTGCGCCATAATAGTTAGTTGTAAATACATTTTCGTAATGTCTACTAAAAAAAGAGAAGTAATTAGAAGTACATAATAAAATTTGTTTACAAACAACGCTTTAAAAAATCTAGTTTTTAAAATACTCAAAATATTATCCTAACATAATCGATACAAAATTCTAAAATATCATCCTTGTTTTATTTTGTATCATTTATTCCATATAAAAGAGCCATTGGTTAAATTAAAAACGGATCAGTCACATTCTATTATGTCGGAATTACCGAGTTTAGTTAATTTTGTAGCTCACAAGTTAAATTTTGAAGTAGAAACAAAAATTATTTTTTTCAGGGCATCTTGGCGTACGACATGAAGCACAGCCAGGCGTCTGCCAACATCACTCAGGGGGGACTTGGCTACAACTATGTCAACATTCGCATGAAGAGCGAGAGGGGAGTAGGTCTCCACTACGACATATACATCTACACATAACATGCTTTTTTAATATGTGACTTCATGTTATCAATAAAATGATGCAGATATCATTGTTTATTTTAGTCACAAACATCCTAATGCATAAAGCAATTAAGTATTTAAAAGAAAGGGTTAATCTTATGTTAACAATAAAATGTATCCTAATATTGACAAAGTCTATACCGCAAATCGAAAATGTTAGAAAGTTCCAAAATCACTAGACCGGAAACGCTAGCGTGTTCTTGTGTTGGAGGCTAAGACTCATTTTGGGTTACTGAATACCAGGATAGTAGGTAAGTAAGTTCCAAATCAAAACTAAATTCAATTTTTAAATATCGATAACCAGCCACTTTAAAAAAGCATTACATAAATATGGATAAAAATTTATGAATGACGTCGTCTTGTCTAGATCAGGAAGCATTAGAAATCAAAAGACGTCGAAAGTTCCGACCCTCACCTTTGTATAGAAATATATACCTATACCACAATGTTACTTTAATCGGGCAAGCTGAGTGTGGTCATAATTTATCCATAGGAAAACCAGTCGTACGGAGAAAAGATATATAAATAACTGGGTATTTACAATTGTATCATATTTATTACCAACTAGCTCTTACCCGTGGCTCCACCCGCGACAAAAAGAATGGAATTAGTCACATCAGGTCAACAAACTTCCATCCCATATTTACTCCCCCTTGGGGGTTAATGTATGGTAAAAGTAACCTGTGTTTAACGTGTCTTTTACTAACTCTATGTCAAATATTTTGCTGTGAAACAGACAGATAGCAAGACTTTCGCACTCATAATATTAGTATTGATATGGTAGCATGAATATTTTTGCAATTAATTAATAAAATGTTTGGCAACGTCATTAGCAATTAACTGTAAACTATTTAATCAAGGAAATTTATAATAGTACCGTGCATTTTAACATTAACTTTGCTAAATTTTGGTTGCGTTTTGACCAGTAAAATAAAACTAATTGTATATCTTTAAATACTGGCCATTGAAAAAGAAATAAGACGAAGAGTATAATATTTTTATTTTTACTTGGGGTCGTCGTCGTTCAGTGTGGCCATATGTTACGGGGTACTAGCGATAGCGTTATGAGGCCATTGGTACTTCAGTATAGAGTCCAATATCCCAATTTAAAACTCCCTGCAGAGTTTAAAAAACAAGTTCCAAATCTTTACAGTTTTTCCTATTATCTGCCAGAAATGTACAAACAACAAAAACGGTCAATTAAGGTAAGTTTACTTTATTCAGTATTAAATTATTTATTTCAATGTAAAATTTATTATTCAATTTATTTTCTTAGTTTATTCATGTTTTTTATAAGTTTAACATTTTTGTGCTAAAATAAAACAAGGATTTCATCAATTTCTTTTTCTATTTGTCAGAAGATGGATGTAAATACGTCTATTGTTGTTACAATAACAATAAACAAAATACTTAAACATAGTATAACAACACGTAAAAAATCAGAACAAATTCTAATTTTTACTTATTTCGCTTGCACAATCCATCATTTTCATTGATTGTGGAAAACTCAGTCTATTTTAGAATTCAATATTGGTAAGAATAAGGAATAAATTTTATCGTAATTTTTATTGTTATAAGCAATGATGGAATAAGATTTAGGTATATATTTTTTTTGGAAAAAGGGTAATGTTTGAAGATTTTGTCTAATCTTATTCTTGAAAAATAGAAACAAAAGCTAAGTCAAGATATTTATTTTCCAGGGCATCTTGGCGTTTGACATGATGAACAGCAAGGCGTCTGCCAAAATCACTCAGGGGGACTTGGCAACAACTTCGTCAACATTAGTATGATGAGCGAAGTAGGAGTAGCTCTCCACTATGAGATATACATCTACACATAACATGCTTTTGTAATTTGTGACTTCATGTCATTAATAAATGATGCAGACATCATTGTTTATTTTATTTTTATTATTTATTCACAACTTACAGCTATCATGACAGATGAACCTAAAGCGATAGTGCAGCTTATTATTAATATCTACATCCTGTAACATACACCGTGGCCCAAAATAACGTTGACAAATTTAAATGTTAAATTTTCAATAAATTTATAAATTAACGTTCTCTTTTGTTCTTTTACATTATTTGCTGATTCTTTGGCATCATTTCTACATTATTTTTGATTAAAAATTATTGTATTTTTTTTTGTATGTGTGCCCATAGTTTCTTTGCATGAGTGTGGAAAAAGGCAGTGTGAGATAGCAAGCTTTCTTGGTGTAAGTCGACAGTTAGTTCTTTGTCAATTAAACGCTTTAAAGAGCGCAGCTACTTAGAAGACAGTGTTGGGAGAGGTCATAAGAGGACAGTTTGAACTTCTAGAAACAAACACATCATCAAATAGAGATTAATACGAAATCCACAGACCAAAGGCGAGAAAAATGTCGCGAGACTTGGGGATTAGCCACTCCACAAAAGTTTGTCTAGAGAGGTGTAGATTGCTTAAACAGCGCTCCGTAACTTTAAATATGAATAATATCGTGTTTTCTGACGAAAAATTATTTGTGATCAAGCAAGCCCACAATAACCAAAATGACAGAGTCTGGTCTTGTACTCGTCCTAGAGCTACAACGGTTGTTTTTCATCGCCAAAATGAACAAACAGTTTTTGGGTGCATTATGTGACACTAGCAAAAATCCCCTAGTTTTTGTAGAAAAAGGCATCAAAAATAACCAAGAAAATTACCGACGAGATATCCTCGAAACTGTGCTGCTTCCTTGAAGTCAACAGCACTTCAATAATCAGCTATATCTATTTCAACCAGACTCCGCGCTAGCTCACAGGGCCTCAAGTGTCCAACAGTGGCGCAAAGACAATTTACCAGGTTTTATCAGCTCAAAGGAATGTCCACCATACTCGGCTAATCTTAATCCAATGGATTACAGTTTATGGTCTATCTTGGAGGCAAGGACTTTTTTCACAATTTTGCTTCAATATTTCTGAAATAATTTAATAATTGTTGTGGTAGAGTGATGGGTAAAATTAGTTTATTTCCTGTTACTTTTTGATCGTTTTTCGTTGAGGTGTTAATCAAAATATATTTTGGGATAGGAATTTTTGATTTTTAAAATAAAAACTACAGACTTAAATTTTTATCTGAAAAATCTTTATATAAAATAAAAAAATATAAAGAAATAAAATGGAATGGATGCATTAATATTTTCTTCAATTGATTTTTTTATGTGATACAAATTTTGGGATTTTGCCTCACGAATGAGGCTATCATTCACAGAAATAGTATAATTATAGTTCAAATTATACCGGTTGTTCCAATGATTAGCTCGCTCAAATCCATCAAACTCTTCAGCTTTAAATACAGAAATAGAAATTTCTCTAGGATGTTCCAAACAATAACATTGTATCACTTCACACACGTGGCGAACCTAAAAGGTTATTGATTCAAAAACAACAAATCCCACGGGAAATCCAACATGGCTGCCGGCGCTGGAACGTTAACTGATTTCGATCACAATAACAAACTGTGGCATATTTCAAGATCGTAAAAATAACGGAAGTTGCTATTTCGAAACTGAACTGAAGGTGTATGGGTTATATATCTACCGATGGAGCGATGAGGTTCTGAAAGACCTACAGAGCCTCAGAGCGGAAAACTGGCGAGAGCTGGTGCAAGACCGCAAAAAATGGCGTCATCTCGTGTCGGAGGCTAAATCCACTTCGGGTCTCTGCGCTGCAGTAGTAAGATATACCTACCGCGATTCGTCTACCATCTTTGGGTCTTGTCAAAGATAAACTGTATAGTACTCATGTGTAATTGGAATTGCGGGATAAAAAATGCCCTAAATGCTATTCTTATTATTGGACAAAAAAAATAGAAATTCCAAATAAAATAAGAAAGCCCCGGATAAGGAGCTAGAAGAATAGAAAAGTCTAAAAGGTCAACAAGAAAAGGCTTCATATTGCTGAGAAGAGCATTTTTTAACAACAGAGTTATTGACAATTTAATTAATCAATTAATCATTTTACTATAGAATACCTTGATATTTGATATGGTACAAAGTCAAATCAGTTGTTTTTATTTATATAGGCTTAAAAATAGCACTTATAAATGATCAAATTCTTGTTTATTAGTTAGTTGACGTCATAAAATTACTTAAAGCTAAGGTTACCACCGCCTCCAAAGCGCAAGTGGAGAAGAGGCGGCGCACAAACTCCACTGCTGCATTTTCTCCAAAGACGTCACTTTACAACATAATGTCTTACAATTAAATACAAATAAATAGCTTGATATTTTTGCAAATGGAAAATGTTCGCAAACGTCATTAGTGATTAACTATACACTATAGGTATATTAATTATTAATAATTAATAACTCTCAGCTTATCTTTCCGATATAAAAATTCAAAAAGTACATAAACGTGTACTCGGTAACAATCGTTACCATTTTATCATAAGTTTTCCTAAAGGGGTTTGGGTAAAGTTGGCGTCATTTTCAATTTTCGCGGCCACTCACCAAACTTGGTTATTTTGAAAGAACATATCAAGGAGATCAAACTTTATTATGGAGTACATATAGCTAAACTATATCGGAGCTGAGATATAAGGAATTTTATTTTTCATATTTTTGACTAACAATTCAATTCGATTGTAACAATAATGCTAATAAAATGTAAAAACTGGCTTTGTTTATGCTGGTTTTAAACATGCGGCACGATTAGAATGAAATAAGTTTAGTTTCGAACGATATTCAGATGTTTTTATACCTGCCGGGTGTCTCATGACGGCATACAGTTTTGTTTGTTATGAATCTACCATTCTTCAATTCGTTGCACTTTTTACGTTATAGCCATGATTCATACAAAGACCTGTGCCCAAAATAAGACGTATAGAGACCTTCAAGGGCGGATCCAGCATTCGTGTCAGGGGAGGGTCACATGGTCGAGTGAATGTTGTTAGCCCGGCACTGTTCCCAAGGTATATTTTTGTATAGAAAAAAATATGTATACATCCAATTGGAATTTATGGGGGGCATGCCTCTTTATCGGAATGCAATAATAAATCACAAAATTAAATTAAATGAGACCAGTTTGTGACCACGGCTGGATTCCCGCTCCAACCGCTTTTGCGAAGATCAAATACATTCACTCCGAATCATACTCGAAGAAGTAACCGAATGGAAGCGTGAAATCAATTTACGTTTGTCGTCTTCGAGAAAGCTTTCGATACATTGCATTGGCCTAGTATTTGGCACCGGCTTGACGACATCGGAGTCTCGCCCAAGATTAGAGACCTGCTAAAAGTTCTATATTTAAATAACTCCTGCAAATTGCTCACAAAGAACTGATCTCTCAAGATATTGCAGTTTACGCCGGAGTCAGACAAGGGTGTCTTCTCTTGCCTCTTTTATTTCTTACCGTCCTGGGTGCATTATGCTCATAGGAAACGACGGCAAGCGACGCAGTATAGAGTGGGGGTTGTCCGATTAACTATATGACCTAAGACTACGCTGATCACTTGTGTCTGCTCAGTCACAAGCACGTCGACATGCAAGCTAAACTGGACGAGCTACAGCGAGAGGCCGCAAAAGCTGGGCTTAAAATCAATGCGAATAAGATGCAATATGTACTCCTATCTCGGAAGTGTAGTCTCGAAGTCTGGCGGAGCGCAAAGGATGTTGCTGCTAGAATGTATAAAGCTCGGGCTGCCTTTGAACAACTACGGCCCGTGTGGCGTTCCAAAAAGTAAAGACCTCAGAATAAAACGCAAAAATGTTTCGGTCAAACGTCCTATTAAATGGATGTACAACCTGGACGCTAAAAGTTCCACGCCGCCGACCAGCGTCTTTGTGAACCGCTGCCTGCATCAAATACTTGGCATTTTCTGGCCGGAAAGGATTTTCAATGTACAGCTGTGGGAACGATGCCGGGACATGGCAATTGACCTCCAAATTAGGAGCCTCAAGTGGTCATGGATTGGTCATATACTGAGAAGGGATTCCTCATATATCCCGAAGCAAGCTCTGGAGTGAAACCCTCAGGACAAGCGCAAAGTTGGCAGTTCCAAGAAAACCTGGCAATGCACTATTGCAGCGGAGTTCAAGACAATCGGGCTGATCTGGCTCGAAGTGGAGAGCGTAGCCCAAGACCGAGGAAACTGGCGAAACACTGTCGACGCCCTCTGTGGCTACGGTAATTGCCTTGTCGTTGGCTTCGTTCCGGTCCTCCATAGTGAAGGAAATGGGGCAGATTTGGGACATGGCAGAAGGTGGTCCATTGACTGAATCGTACCACAATTTCACGGGTTATGATTAGAAAAGCTTCTCTTTTTGCGTTTTTCCACCAGCCCGGAGTCTGTTTAAGAACTTCCAAACTGTCCAGGGGAGATCGCCACCCGGTGGGAGTTTCTCATCAGGGAGGATATTGGGGTAGGAAAAAGGATATTTTTTGTATCCATAGCTCCAGACTAGTGTTCTTTGCCTTCTGGTCTTAGACGCCAAACTGTCTAAGGAAGCTGTTTTGGCTCTTTCGACGACATGGTGGGGGGTATCTGCCCATACAGGATATGCCGTTGGTTCTTGAACTGTTTTCACTGCGCAAGTTCTTGAACTGTTTGCACTGCGCTAGTTTTGCTGTTTTCACTGTGCTGAAAAACGTCAAACAGGGGACAATCACTAACAATATGCGCAACGTCCTCTACTGCAGCTCCACCTTCGCACGCCGATGACTCTCGGCAACTACACTTAGCCACGAAGTCGTTCGAATCCAGTTTGTGCTCTATTAAGCTGACACCATACACTCCAAGGTAATGAGGATCCGTTGCAACAAGTTTTTAAATGGGATTTAAGTTGACCCCATGGTTTTCGGAATATTAGCATTTTACTCCTACTTACTAGCTGTGTTCAGCTCGGTATTGAGGAGTTCGATTACGGCTTGGTGGGATATTTGTAGCTTCACAGAGCAGTGTTTATTCTTATCATCTGATTTAGCTGAGTGTCTACAGCCAGTTTGTGCAAGATATTCTTCCTCATTAAAAAGCTTATTACATAGTTTGTTTATGTGTGTCGGGCGTAAATGTGACTGCGGCCAAAGATAACTCCTAGATATGTTGGTGCTGGTGCTGGGTTATAATGAAGTTTCCAGTAAACTCGACTGTGGGTTCGTATTTCGTCATTTGGTTGGAAAGGTGGAAAGGCATAACTTCTGTTTTGGTGGCGTTTAGCACTAGTGTCCACTTATAACAGTTTAATGCAGAAGACAAAATATGCAAGCCATCTTAGCGTTATGATCGGGAAGTTAACGTGGAAGCTACAGCAGATCAACCTGTAGAAGTTCTTGCTGATCCACCTGTAGAAGTTTCCGCTAATCATGATAATTATGAATACCTTCGTGACCAATCACTGGAGCACTACGACGTGGTTACATGAAGAACTTGTGAACTTAGCCGCTAGCCACAGCGCGAATGGACGCGCGGCCTCGACGACTAATGCGCGGGAAGATTCTAACATGATGTATTGCTAGATCGTCAATAGCCTAGATGTAAAAAAATATCCAATAGGTTTACTTTAATATACACAAGGTAGGTGCATCACAAGGGCTGATGCGAGGGGGAGGAAGGTTGGGGAGCGTCGACCTCCAGGTCATAGCCCTCCTTAGAACAGAGGCACGCGAATGTTCTCAGGATTATTTTGAGCATCGACCACTCATTCGACCATATGACCCCCCCTGACGCGAAAGCTGGATCCGCCCTTGATTAAAGGAAGGTTTTCTTACCTTCTTCTCCTAATTCTGCGTTTTTCTACAGCTGTTAGGTAAGATTAGTGCCATAGTGTAACGTTTAATGTGTATTATTCTTGTGAAATTCAAGCAAAAAATAAATATTTAAAAAAAATCATACCTCAGCTCCGATATTACTTAGAACAATAATTACCACTACGATATGTTTCTCTATGAGGGTGCTATCAAATAGTAATATAATTATCCCTGGCCGCGAAAAATAAAAATGACGCCACTGGTCCATACAAAATTACCCAAACCCCTTTGGTTGTTTAACACTGGCCATTATTTAAAACACATGATGAAGGGTATTATCCTTTCATTTTTGATTGGGGTCGTCATAGTCGAGTGTGGCCATACGTTCCTGGGTACCAGCGTTTTGAGGCCCATGGTATATCATCTAAGTGCCGAATATTCCCCTAAAATATTACAGAAACGCGTTGAAAATCTTTACTACACTCTGCCACAAAATTTTATACGACAGCAAAGGTCTATTAAGGTAAGTTTTTTTTCTTTTTTCAGTAACTATAATTTAGACAAGACAAGACAAAACATTGTACTAAATTTCATCCATTCGCCTTGTAGATTTTGCGTGATTGCGTCAAAACTTCCAAATTTTTATTCAAACTTGCGCATTTATAGATAAATAAATATATACGGACAAATCACACAGATTGAGTTAGCCCCAAAGTAAGTTCGAGACTTGTTTTATGGGATACTAACTCAACGATACTATATTTTATGACAAATACATATATAGATAAACATCCAAGACCCAGGCCAATCTGAAAAAGATCATTTTCCATTTTGACCTCGCCGGGAATCGAACCCGGGACCTCCGGTGTGGCAGTCTGGCGTGATAACCGTTAGGCCACGGAGGTCGTTATATAATAAAGAAATAAAAATAATAAATAAAATAAGGACAAATCATGTTCAATTCAACATGTCATCGACAAAAGCTCCCAAAAAATAAAGAATAAAAAAAAAACACAAACATGACCGGGGCTCGAACCCGGACCCCGCGTTTCAGAGGCAAGGTCTTTCCCACTGCGCCACGGAGGCCGTCATATAAAGTGACAAAAGTCGAATTTGGCATTGGTTGTCAACGGAAGAGACAAAACTAGAGCGTTAGATGTTACAAAGAGTATGTAGAAACTCTTTGGATAGAAAAAAACATGAATGAGTGAATGAAAAAAGTCAAACAGTCGATTAGATAATTTTACGGTGAATAGCTTTTCAGAAACCCAAAGTGGTTTAGCAGATTGTTAATTATGACACTCTGTTACCAAATTCAATACTTGACATGCTTTTCGGAAACCGGGCGTAAACCAAGGTAGGTACTTGAAGATATCCGTATTCTATTCATACTTCATCGAAATCCGGCCAGATTGATTTTCAGCTTTGAGCAGCTGACTTGCTGTTCCGCTTAAAAAACTTAACGAAAAATTTGCAAAAAACTAATTAATAAGATACTAAACGACTATGATATTATCTATATATCTATATATCTATATATATATATATAAAAGAACAAGGGTGTTTGATAAATCAACGCCCAGCCTAAACCATAAAAGCTATAAACTTGAAATTTGGACCGAAGTTTTATGTTAATACGTAGTGCTCAGATAAGAAAGGATTTTTCAAAATTAGACCCCTAAGGGGGTTAAAATTGAGGGCAAAGTTTGTATGAAAAAAAAATTAAAATCTTCACTGATTTACTTGAAACTTGGCAAGAATGCTTCTCAACAAAAATAACCAATGGCGTGTTTCAGCGTTTTTTGAAATTCAACCTCTAAAGGGGTAAAAAAGGGGAGGTAAACTAATTTATCATCACAAAACCGAAACTATAAAAGCTATAAACGTGAAATTTGGTTAGTGTCTTCATTATACAATATACTGCCCACATAAGAAAGGGTTGTTCACAATTTCAACCCTACAGTCCAAAAAAAGAGGTGAATTTGCGTACCTTTAGACAAATCCCATTTGAAATTTCGCCAGTCACAAGCAGTGCATGTTGGCCTATTGGTAGAGGCCGCGGATTATTTTTAAGTACAGGGTTCGAATCCTGCCAGATGTGACTTTTTTTTCCAATTTTTTTTTTGCGTTTTGTATTAGTTTTTAGAATTCTATATTTTTTTAAATATTTTAGTAAAGAAATATTTCAAAAGTAGCTGGAAGTAGCTGGATCGAATCCTGCCACTAACAATAATTTTCTGTTTTCGTTTTTTATTTGTTTTCTAGAATTAATTTCTTACTTTTTTTTTAATTTTGAAAAGAAAACGAATAAATTCATTTGCAAATTTATTTCCGGTCATCTACTGATTGTGCCAAGCAAAATAATATTCAATAGATGGCGTTGATAAAATGAGAAATGTAAGCTGAAATTAATTCTCAATATTTTCAATAGATGGCGCTGCGCAATTTTGGTGATTTCTACTTCGCGCTTAGGGGTCGTGGGATAATAATAAAACAGTAAAGATATTTTGTCTGTACAGTACATTTAGTATTTTTGACTGAAATGGATAGAGGGACACTTAAAAAAGAATAACAGAAAGCAAAAACATTTTTTTGGAATTTTTTGTCTATCTGTCTGTCCATCTGTATATGTATGTACGCGTTTCACGCAATATCTGCTGGACGGATTTGATAGAACTTTTTTTGTTGTATAGCTATTAAGCCTGGGCAACATATAGGCTATAAGTGATTTTGAAAACTGGAACACCTGATGAAGAACCTTAACAGAACAGCTAAACTATAAGAAATATGGAAATGGTACCTTTGGAAAAGTTTATCAATCTGACGAGCATTTTCTGTTGACGTATAAAAATCGAAGATCAGGATCATCTGATGAAGAATTCCAAGGGACCAGCTACACTATTACATATGTATATGGAAATGGCGCCTTAGCAAAAGTCGTTTAACCTGATGAGCATTTTCTGCTGACGTATAAAAATTTAAGTTTATGCAACATCTGATGAAGAACTCCAAGAGACCAGCTACTCTATAAAAAAATGGAAATGGGGCCTTAGCAAAAGTCGTTCAACCTGATGAGCATTTTCTACTGACGTATAAATAGACAGGACACGGGATAGGATAAAGAGGGACTCTGGTAGTAGTGGTGGTACACGGGAAATTGTAGATAACGAGCAGACGAAGATCGTTTATTGAATGAAATATCACTTTTGATTCATTTTAACACCGCGACTGTACTACGAGTACCTAATATATTCCCGCGGGACACGGGATAACCAAATAGCTGAAATTTTGAGTACTGGAGTTTAGGTTACTACAGTTTGGAACACAAAAAGATTTTTCATCTAAGGAAACTCACGCGGGCGAAGCCGCGGGCAGCAGCTAGTCCTTGATAAAGAACGAAATTTGTATAACTAAATAGAGCAACTAATATCCATCAGGTATTAATAATAAATTTATATCTATTGTAGTTGCAAATAACGTTTTCTTTTTTCCGTGGGAGGGGTGTTAACTACTGTTGACCTCGGAGGCCAAGCATCGTTTTGGGTCACTGCGCCATAATAGTTAGTTGTAAATACATTTTCGTAATGTCTACTAAAAGTAGTGAAGTAATTAAGAGTAATAAAATTTGTTTACAAACAACGCTTTAAATAAATCAATCCAGTTTATAAAATACTCAAAATATAATCCTAACATAATCGATACCTACCAAATTCTAAATTATCATCCTTGTTTTAATTCGACTTATTTATTCCAAATCACTTACATACTTACAAGTCATATTTTGAAATAGAAACAAAAGCCAAGTCAAAACAATTATTTTTTCAGGGCATCTTGGCGTACGACATGAAGCACAGCCAGGCGTCTGCCAACATCACTCAGGGGGACTTGGCTACAACTATGTCAACATTCGCATGAAGAGCGAGAGGGGAGTGGGTCTCCACTACGACATATACATCTACACATAACATGCTTTTGTAGTTTGTGACTTCATGTCATAAATAAATGATGCAGACATTATTGTTTATTTTAATCACAAACGTCCTAACGCTTCTAATACATTAAGTAGTTAAGTGTTTTTAAAAAAGGGTAAATCTTAGATTAACAATAACTAGCGGTTCACCGCGAACTTAGACCTCGCGATTATTATTTTAAAAATATACGTATATCTCAAAAACGGCTGCACCGATTTTGTTGCGCAACGAACTTAAAAGTTCTATGGATAATTGCTACATGTATTCTTAATATCATCAAAATTAATTCAACAGTTCGAGAGTTATCGTGAAACAACCATACATACCTACAATGTGTTTTCGCCCCAACTTAAATTATAGCCCTCGAACGCTTCGCTCGCTCGGTCAAGAATATATACTTAATATTGACAAATTCCATACTGCAGATCAAAAATGTTCGAAAGTTCTAAAATCACTAGACCGAAAACGCTAGCGTGTTCTTGTGTTGGAGGCCAAGACTCATTTTGGGTTACTGAGTACCAGGATAGTAGGTAATTAAGTTCCAAAATCAAAACTTAATTCAATTTCATTTATAGATAAATATCAATAACCGGCTACTTTAAAAAAAAGCATCACATAAATATTGATAACAATTTATGAATGACGTCATCCTGACTAGATCAGGAAGCAATAGAAATCAAAAGACGTCGAAAGTTCCGACCCTCACCTTTGTATTATAGAAATATATACCTATACCATAATGTTATTTACATCGGGCAAGTTAAGTGTAGTCATAATTTATCCATAGGAAAACCAGTCGTACGGAGAAAAGATATATAAATAACTGGGTATTTACAATTGTACCATATTTATTAACAACTAGCTCTTACCCGCGGCTCCACCCGCGACAAAAAGAATGGAATTAATCACATCAGGTCAACAAATATTCATCCCATATTTACTCCACTTGGGAGTTGATGTATGGTAAAAGTAACCTGTGTTTGACCTGTCGTTTACTAACTCCATGCCAAATATTTTGCTGTAAAACAGACAGAAAGCAAGACTTTCGCACTCATAATATTAGTATTGATTGGTAGCATGAATATTTTTGCAAATAATAAAATGTTCGGCAACGTCATTAGCGATTAACTGTAAACTATATAATCAAGGAAATTTATAATAGTACCGTGCATTTTAACATTAACTTTGCTAAATTTTGGTTACGTTTTAACCAGTAAAATAAAACTAATTGTATATCTTTAAATACTGGCCATTGAAAAAGAAATAAGATGAAGTGTATAATATTTTTATTTTTACTTGGGGTCGTCGTCGTTCAGTGTGGCCATATGTTACGGGGTACTAGCGATAGCGTTATGAGGCCATTGGTACTTCAGTATAGAGTCCAATATCCCAATTTAAAACTCCCTGCAGAGTTTAAAAAACAAGTTCCAAATCTTTACAGTTTTTCCTATTATCTGCCAGAAATGTACATACAACAAAAACGGTCAATTAAGGTAAGTTTACTTTATTCAGTATTAAATTATTTATTTCAATGTAAAATTTATTATTCAATTTATTTTCTTAGTTTATTCATGTTTTTTATAAGTTTAACATTTTTGTGCTAAAATAAAACAAGGATTTCATCAATTTCTTTTTCTATTTGTCAGAAGATGGATGTAAATACGTCTATTGTTGTTACAATAACAATAAACAAAATACTTAAACATAGTATAACAACACGTAAAAAAATCAGAACAAATTCTAATTTTTACTTATTTCGCTTGCACAATCCATCATTTTCATTGATTGTGGAAAACTCAGTCTATTTTAGAATTCAATATTGGTAAGAATAAGGAATAAATTTTGTGGTAATTTTATTGTTATTAGCAATGATGGAATTAGTTTTTGTCTAATCTTATTCTTGAAAAATAGAAACAAAAGCTAAGTCAAGATATTTATTTTCCAGGGCATCTTGGCGTTTGACATGATGCACAGCAAGGCGTCTGCCAAAATCTCTCAGGGGGACTTGGCAACAACTTCGTCAACATTAGTATGATGAGCGAAGTAGGAGTAGCTCTCCACTATGAGATATACATCTACACGGGTCTCTATTGTTTCCGCTAATTTTTTGTACTCCTAATGTAGTTTGGTGCACAAACTTTTAGTACAACATTTTTTCGTACATTTTTATGAATTCTAATTTAGTTTAGCCTATTTTTGATTGCCCTAAGTTTTTATCGCCGTATGTTTACTTCCCAAATAAGTCATTAGGCCTAATAATTGATTATTTCTAATATTCACAAATACTAATTAATATTTCGTACAAAGTAATTAAGCACAAAAAGTGTAACACCTAATTATTTCTGTTATAATAATTTCTGATAATTATTACAAAGTATTTAAATCTAATAGGGGGACTTAAATTAAACATCTTTCGTGCACTCGACCTCGGCCTCGTGCCCTCATTTTCTCAGGACCTCCTTCGCGAGCTTTTTGGTTCCGCGCGAAGGAATAACACTCTAGTATAGGGCAAACTTGAGCCACGTGGAGTCAGGGTGCTCTAAGTCGGATCTGTCACTTATGAAGAATTTTTGGAATTATTATTAGTAGTGCATTACTAACATCATTCTGAAAATGATTGACGACAGACTGGACTGTCCTTATCTCCGGCACTGCTGTGATAGACATGTCACAGTACCCATGCCGGTGAGAAGGTACTAATAGTAATAATTAAATTTACTAATATAATGATTCAATTAGTTATAATTATAAGAAGTGATTATAATAGTAAGTAATAATTGTCTCAAACAAATTTATACGAGGATATCGTTACGTGTAAAAATTTAAAAGCCAAACGATTTTAGAACATCTAATAATAGAGACTCAAAAATTGCATCTAATAATTATTAGGCTAAATTATTATTGTGCAAAAACATCAATTAGGCGAGACAATAATTGTGCATAACAAGTTTAGGCCAATAAGGTTCGGCGAAGTGAAATTAGAGACAAAAATTTTAAGCGAAACAAAGGGCACCCACATCTACACATAACATGCTTTTGTAATTTGTGACTTCATGTCATCAATAAATGATGCAGACATCATTGTTAATTTTATTTTTTATTATTTATTCACAACTTATAGCTATCATGACAGGTGAACCTAATGCGATAGTGCAGCTTATTATAAATCTACATCCTGTAACATACACCGTGGCCCAAAATAACGTTGACAAAATTTAAAAGTTAAATTTTCAAAAAAATGATAAATCAACATTCTCTTTTGTTCTTTTACATTATTTGCTGGTTCTTTGGCATCAATTCTACATTATTTTTTGATTCAAAATTGTTGTAATTTTCTTTATTTCTCTATGTCAGCGCAACGAGTGCCCATAGTTTCTTTGCATGAGTGTGGAAAAAGGCAGTGTGAGATAGCAAGCTTTCTTGGTGTAAGTCGATAGTTAGTTTCTTTGTCAATAAAATGCTTTAATGAGCGCAGCTACTTAGAGGACAGTGTTGGGAGAGGTCATAAGAGGACAGTTTGAACTTCTAGAAACAAACACATCATCAAACAGAGATTAATACGAAATCCACAGACCAAGGTGAGAAAAATGTCACGAGACTTGGGGATTAGCCACTCCACAGTGCTGCATATAGTGAGACTAGCTGGCGCCCGCGGCTTCGCTCGCGTTAATCCTTTCTTAGTGGATGCCTACGTCATAACATCTACCTGCATGCCAAATTTCAACCCGATCCGTCCAATGATTTGAGCTGTGCGTTGATAGATCACTATGTCAGTCAGTCACCTTTGAGTTACGAGTATATATATTGCAGTGAAACTTGCGTTAAAATAAAAAGAAAAAAATCACTGCTATAACACGCGTATAATTTCGAACTATTAAAAAAAATGACCAATGTCCTTTTACAAAAATTATTTCGGACACACGAAAAAAATAAAAATAAAAGAAAGGAAATTAAATATTAACAGGTAAAATCAAACAAATACCTGAAACCGCTTGTTATAAAATAAATTAAAAAAAAAATGATTTATAAAAATTCCAAATCAAAACTGAAACAAAAATAATCCCGACAAAAGGGCTTTTAGAATTTAGAGGAATAAAAAAGGGAATGCAGATATTTTACACACGCTTTAAATATAAAAAAGACAAAGAGGTTTTTAAAAATATAACTGTTTTAGGAACGTCTAAATTAAAAAAAAGGCCAAATTAAAGAAAACAGGATTTTAGAACAAAAAAATAAGTAATTCTCTCGGACGACGACTTATCTGGCTGTAGCCGTGTGGGAGTTTCCTCCGGTGTCCGAAATCACACCACAAGATCGGACAACGACTTATCAGGCTGCAGCTTTGTGGGAGTTTCCTCTGGTGTCCACCAGATATCCAACCATCTCCAAGATTTCATCGATAAAAAAAGAAACAAATAAAACAGATCATCAATCAATCAGCAATCAACAGCTCAGATCTCCATGAGGACGCAAGCCCATCATCTGCAGACTACGGACGAGAGCAGAGTTTTCAATAAACACATATCACGTATGCTCAATCTACGTGTGTTTTGTGTTGCACTTAAAGATTTTAATTTTACACACTTTCTGCTATAATTTGCAATATATTTCTGCAATAAACAATCTCTGCTGTCACAGCTCTCAATTCCTCCACCAATTTTCTATATCCTTGACAGCTCAAAAAATTCGAACCAACAAAATTTAAATTTCAAAAACCTTTTCATAAAGAAAGAACAAAGAAAAAAGTTAAAATCACATAGAATCACAAACTAAAATAGACTTGACTTGCAATAACCGACTTGATTTGTAGCGGTGTAACGCTACAATATATATAGATGACTGACATCTCCAATTAAGACCTTATAAAATCAGAAAAGCGCAACTGCTAACAGTTAAGGACAAAAAAGTTTGTCTAGAGAGGTGTAGATTGCTTAAACAGCGCTCCGTAACTTTAAATATGAATAATATCGTGTTTTCTGACGAAAAATTATTGGTGATCGAGCAAGCCCACAACAAGCAAAATGACAGAGTCTGGTCTTGTTGTCCTCTTTCGTCCGAGACATCGTTATAGGCAGACGTGCATAGTGCTCCACTGATATTTTATTGACCGAGCGAGCGAAGCGAGCGAGGGCTATAATTCAAGTTGGAGCGAAAAACACATTGTTTGTATGTATGTATGTATGTATGTTTGTTCCGCGATAACTCTCGAACCGTTGTTCCGATTTTGATGAAAGTTGGAATATATGTAGGGATGGTTAATAGAATTTTCAAGTTCGTTGGGCATCAGAATCGGTCCAGCCGTTTTTGAGATATTTAATTTTTTGTGAAAATAAATATTGTATTTTAATAGTCGCGAGGTCTCCGTTCGCAGCGAACGACTAGTTAAATTGATTTGCCACAAATCGTCTACGCTGCTACGAAAATCCCCTACGAGCAACGAAGCTGCTACAACACTGACGCAGTGTGCTACGATTATAATATTTGCTCAACCTGTAAGAGCTGTTTTCTGGAACTGTGCATATTCTAATTAATAGATCGCACTTGTCTTACTACTCATCATGGACCCGAGAAGAACACCCCCCAGCGCACGTACAGCATCAGCTACCGCCGTTTATGCCAACGTCGCTGTACCGCGCCCTCGGGCCCTCGCACCCAGGCCCATTTCTGTACCAGCATACGACTCCGATACCCCTTCGGAGAGGAACGAACGTGGTAAAACAACTGCACACTCCAAAAGGAGGCGAGGAACTGAAGAAGAAATCCAGGACCTCAGGTCTGAAATGAGAGAGCATTTTAATGCTCTATCTAATATAGTGGAGAGCCGTTTCACTGAAATTAAGACTCAAAACGATAATAACAATATGGAACTTATCACAAGTATCCAATTCCTCACTGAAAAATATGAGATAGCCATTGAAAAATTAAAATTCCTGGAAGAGGAAAAGGAAAGGGACAAAATACATATACAAATGCTCGAAGAAAAGCTGGAGGAAACCGAGCGTAAATTTAAATCAACGGGACTAGAGATCCGAAATGTACCTAGAATGACAGAGAGCGTAAACCGCTTTGAGACAAAAGCGGAATTATATGATATTGTTAAAAACCTGGCGACTTCTGTGGAGGTTGAGTTGCAAGACTTCGAAATTAAAGACGTATACAGAATCAACAATAAAGAAGGTATGAAAACCATTAGAGTCGACTTCTGTAGTGTTCTCAAAAGAGACAAAATTCTCAGAGCCGTTAAAGTGTTTCAGAAACCCTCTCATATAGGGCCCAAGGACTCTATTCCAAAGCTCGGCACTTTGCGCGGCAATACGGTTACTCCTTCTGTTGGACAGCCAGTGGAAAAGTATACCCAAGAAAGTCTGAGCGCGAACCATTGATACGGATTGAATCTGAGACCGACTTAAGCAAAATCGCCCAGCCACAAGAATGACTATAATATGCGCGATGAGACGGTTCGAATTCTGTCTATTTTATTAGAAAATGTGTTACCTTTTTTTTTTTTTTTAAGTTTCATATTTTAAAACATAACTATATAGCATAATTTTAAGTTCATGTTTTTATTTTGTAAACCAGAAAAAATACACTACAGGAAAGTGCACCCAATTACTCACAATTGCCGTTGTTAGCTAATATTCTATCTGACTATTGTCAGTATCTATATTTTTTGCAGCTCTAAAAATAATGTGCATATAAATATATCTGGTACTTAGTGGTAACATCGTTATAGTCAACTATATTTTAAAATCACTACTGCGAGTGTCAGCTGCTGACTCAGCGTCATCGACCGCACCTTGGTTTTATGTTTCAAAATTCGATGGAAGTAGTATCAACATTGATTTTGTTTCTATAATTAAAATAATAGTTTTAAATCAAAATTTTGTAAATAATTGTTCTTATGTACATCCATAAATAAGAAAAACATGTCACTCTTTGGGCGAGCACGCATGCATGTACAAATGTTTAAATTTTATTGTTAATTTTACCAAGTTCTTATTTGTATCATTTGTAAAGAGAGGAGTCCCTGTAACACAAGTTTTTACTTAGCGCAGGGCTCCAGTACTTGTAATTTGTAACTTTTCTTGGTAATAAATGATTTATGATTTGTACTCGTCCTAGAGGTACAACGGTTGTTTTTCATCGCCAAAATGAACAAACAGTTATGGTTTTGGGTGCATTATGTGGCACTAGCAAAAATCCTCTAGTTTTTGTAGAAAAAGGCATCAAAAATAACCAAGAAAATTACCGACGAGATATCCTCGAAACTGTGCTGCTTCCTTGAAGTCAACAGCACTTCAATAATCAGCCATATATATTTCAACCAGACTCCGCGCTAACAGGGCCTCAAGTGTCCAACAGTGGTGCAAAGACAATTTACCAGGTTTTATCAGCTCAAAGGAATGTCCACCACACTCGGCTAATCTTAATCCAATGGATTACAGTTTATGGTCTATCTTGGAGGCAAGGGCCTTTTTAATCGACTTCCCAAAAAATTTCGATGTATGTAGGTATGTTTTATTTTATGTATGTTCGCCGATTTCTCCGCCTGCGGTCTACTGATTTCCGAAATTATTTTTTTATTCGAAAGAGTCTATTCCCAAGTTGGTCCAAGAAGTCGGTTCATTAAAAAAAAAAAAAAAATATTTTCACAATTTTGCTTCAATATTTCTGAAATAATTTAATAATTGTTGTGGTAGAGTGTTGGGTAAAAGTTTATTTCCTGTTACCTGTAACATTGTAACATAGCCTTTTAACGGTATCTTTTGATCGTTTTTCGTTGAGGTGTAAATGAATATTTATTTTGGAATACCTAGGAATTTTTGATTTTTAAATTAAAAACTACAGTAATTTTTATCCCAAAAATCTTCACATAAAATAAAAAAAATATAAAGAAATAAAATGGAATGGATGCATTTATATTTTCTTCAATTGATTTGTTTTATGTGATACAAATTTTGGGATTTTGCCTCACGAATGATGCTATCATTCACAGAAATAGTATAATTATTGTTCAAATTATACCGGTTGTTCCAATGATTAGCTCGTTCAAATCCATCAAACTCTTCAGCATTATTAAATACAGAAATAGAAATTTTTCTAGAATATTCCAAACAATAACATTGTATCACTTCACACACGTGGCGAACCTAAAAGCCTTTTGATTCAAAAACAACAAACCCCACGGGATATCCAACATGGCTGCCGGCGCTGGAACGTTAACTGATTTCGATCACAATAACAAACTGTGGCATATTTTGGGATCGTAAAAATAACGGAAGTTGCTATTTCGAAACTGAACTGAAGGTGTATGGGTTATATATCTACCGCTGAAGGGATGAGGTTCTGAAAGACCTACAGAGCCTCAGAGCGGAAAACTGGCGAGAGCTGGTGCAAGACCGCAAAAAATGGCGTCATCTCGTGTCGGAGGCCAAGACCCACTTCGGGTCTCTGCGCTGCAGTAGTAAGTAAGATATACCTACCACGTTTCGTCTACCATCTTTGGGTCCTGCCTGGGTTGTCGAGGATAAACATATAGTACTAGTGTGTAATTGGAATTGCGGGATAAAATGCCCTATATGCTATTCTTATTATTGGACAAAAAAATATAAATTCCAAATAAAATAAGAAAGCCCCGGATAAGGAGCCAGAAGGATAGAAAAGTCTAAAAGGTCAATAAGAAAAGGCTTCATATTGCTGAGATGAGCATTTTTTAACAACGGAGTTATTGACAATTTAATTAATCAATTACTTAATCATTTTACTATAGAATACCTTGATATTTGATATGGTACAAAGTCAAAGTCAGTTGTTTTTATTTATATAGGCTTAAAAATAGCACTTATAAATCATCAAATTCTTGTTTTTTAGTTAGTTGACGTCATAAAATTACTTAAAGCTAAGGTTACCACCGCCTCCAAAGCGCAAGTGGAGAAGAGGCGGCGCAACAAACTCCACTGCTGCATTTTCTCCAAAGACGTCACTTTACAACATATGTCTTACAATTAAATACAAATAAAGAGCTTGATATTTTTGCTAATTTAAAATGTTGGGAAACGTCATTAGCGATTAACTGTAAACTATAGGTATATTAATTATTATTAATTAATAACTCTTAGTGGTGGTGCGGGAAGTTTTTAGGTCGCTTGGGGAGAGATGTGATTATTGAAGGAGGTGTTTAATGAAAGGGAAATGCACAATACCTTGTCTTCGAAGATCTTCTCTTGACCCTGGCGCCAGGGGGTTCTTCACAGAGCACGTGCCGAACTTGGGTCACTTTCCTCGAAATATCACAGTATTATGCACTATAACATTTGTCCAAATGCAATTAGAAGTATATTGTCAATTTAGCACGAGATAGTCTGATTATAGCGGAATTATAGCCAAAATGCTGAGATAATGGCGGAGCTGACGGAAACGTATCTACACGTCACTTAATCGTGGTTCCAACTCAAAATATCCGAGGTCTGTCCTCGAGGAGCCTTCGGTGGCGCTCGGCGCATGTATTGCTCGGAGAATCTATCTCTCTCCTTCGTTGTGCATATGAAAGGGAGAGAGGATTGGAAAAGAAAGGATAGGATAATAACATAGCGGGAAATTAAAATAAGCGGCGCGAACACTTAGCTTATCTTTCTGATTTAAAAAATCAAAAAGTACATAAACGTGTACTCGGTAACGATCGTTCATTTTATCATAGGTTTTGCTAACTTTTGGTTGTTTAATACTGGCCATTATTTAAAAAAAATATGATGAAGGGTATCATCCTTTCATTTTTGATTGGGCTCGTCATAGTGGAGTGTGGCCATACGTTCCTGGGTACCAGCGTTTTGAGGCCCATGGTATATCGTCTAAGTGCCGAATATTCCCTAAAATGTTAAGGAAACGCGTTGAAAATCTTTACTACACACAAACTCTACTCTGCCACAAAATTTTATACAGCAACAAAGGTCTATTAAGGTATGTTTTTTATCTTTTTTCAGTAACTACATTTTAAATATTTGCTTCTGTGAGAATTTTGGGATAAAACTACCCATTATTGTATCCGTTTTCTATTCATTTTTCATCGAAATCCGGCCAGATTGATTTTCAGGTTTGAGCAGCTGACTTGCTGTTCCGCTTAAAACAATTCACGAAAAATTACCAGAAAATTATTAAGATACTTAACGACTATGATATTATCCTTGATAAATAACAATTTTTGTATAACTAAATAGAGCAACTAATATCCATCAGGTATTAATAATAAATTTATACCTATTGTAGTTGTAAATAACGTTTTCTTTTTTCCGTGGGAAGGGTGTTAGCCTCGGAGGCCAAGCATCGTTTGGGGTCACTGCGCCATAATAGTTAGTTGTAAATACATTTTCGTAATGTCTACTAAAAAAGAGAAGTAATTAGAAGTAATAAAATTTGTTTACAAACAACGCTTTAAAAATCTAGTTTTTAAAATACTCAAAATATTATCCTAACATAATCGATACAAAATTCTAAAATATCATCCTTGTTTTAATTTGTATCATTTATTCCATATAAAAGAGCCATTGGTTAAATTAAAAACGGATGAGTCACATGCTATTATGTCGGAATTACCGACTATAGTTAATTTTGTAGCTCACAAGTTAAATTTTGAAGTAGAAACAAAAATTATTTTTTTCAGGGCATCTTGGCGTACGACATGAAGCACAGCCAGGCGTCTGCCAACATCACTCAGGGGGGACTTGGCTACAACTATGTCAACATTCGCATGAAGAGCGAGAGGGGAGTGGGTCTCCACTACGACATATACATCTACACATAACATGCTTTTGTAGTTTGTGACTTCGTGTCATAAATAAATGATGCAGACATTATCGTTTATTTTAGTCACAAACTTCCTAACGCTTCTAATACTTTAAGTAGTTAAGTGTTTTTAAAAAAGAGCAAATCTTAAATCAACAATAACTAGTGGTTCGCCGCGAACTTAGACCTTGCGATTATTATTTTTAAAATGTACGTGTATCTCATAAACGGCTGTACCGATTTTGTTGCGCAACGAACTTAAAATTTCTACGGATAATTGCTACATGTATCCTTGATATAATCGAAATTAATTCAACAGTTCAAGAGTAATCGCGAAACAATCATACATACATACAAACAATGTGTTTTCGCCCCAACTTAAATTATAGCCCTAGTTCCAAAATCAAAACTAAATTCAATTTAATCTATAGATAAATATCGATAACCGGCCACTTTAAAAAAAAGCATTACGAAAATATTGATAACAATTTATAAATGATGTCATCCTGCCTAGATCAGGAAGCAATAGAAATGAAAAGACGTCGAAAGTTCCGACCCTCACCTTTGTATTATAGAAATATATACCTATACCATCTCTCTCTCTCAGCCGAAAGACGTCCACTGCTGGACAAAGGCCTCCCCCAAGGATTTCATTGTCCATAGGGGGGTTTTGCCGTAATCGCCACGCTTGGCAGGCGGGTTGGCGATCGCAGTGTGCTGTCATAGTACGCGGAAAGATGTTAAATAATAATATTACCTATAAATACCATAATGTTATTTAAATCGGGAAAGTTGAGTGTGGTCATAATTTATCCACAGGAAAACCAGTCATATGGAGAAAAGATGACTAAATAACTGGGTATTTACAATTGTATCATAGATATTACCAACTAGCTCTTACCCGCGGCGCCACCCGCGACAAAAAGAATCGAATAAGTCATATTAGGTCAACAAACTTCCATCCCATATTTACTCCCCTTGGGGGTTGATGTATGGTAAAAGTAACCTGTGTTTGACGTGTCTTTTACTAACTCCATGCCAAATATTTTGCTGTGAAACAGACAGATAGCAAGACTTTCGCACTCATAATATTAGTATTGATATGGTAGCATGAATATTTTTGCAATTAATTAATAAAATGTTTGGCAACGTCATTAGCAATTAACTGTAAACTATATAATCAAGGAAATTTATAATAGTACCGTGCATTTTAACATTAACTTTGCTAAATTTTGGTTGCGTTTTGACCAGTAAAATAAAACTAATTGTAAAGATGAAGTGTATAATATTTTTATTTTTACTTGGGATCGTCGTAGTTCAGTGTTTCCATATGTTCCGGGGTACTAGCGATAGCGTTATGAGGCCATTGGTACTTAAGTATAGAGTCCAATATCCGAATTTAAAACTCCCTGCAGTGTTTAAAAAACAAGTTCCAAATCTTTACAGTTTTTCCTTTTATCTGCCAGAAATGTACACACAACAAAAACGGTCAATTAAGGTAAGTTTACTTTATTCAGTATTAAATTATTTATTTCAATGTATAATTTATGATTCAATTTATTTTCTTAGTTTATTCATGTTTTTTATAAGTTTAACATTTTTGTGCTAAAATAAAACAATGATTTCATTAATTTCTTTTTCTATTTGTCAGAGGTGGATGGATGTAAATACGTCTATTGTTGTTACAATCACAATAAACAAAATACTTAAACATAGTATAACAACACTTAAAAAAATCTGAACAAATTCTAATTTTTACTTATCTCGCTTGCTATGGATTGTCCATCATTTTTATTGATTGTGGAAAACTCAGTCTATTTTAAAATTCAATATTGGTAAGAATTAGGAATAAATTTTGTCGTAATTTTATTGTTATTAGCAATGATGGAATAAGTTCTAATAGGTATATCATTTTTTTGGAAAAAAGGGCATGTTTGAAGATTTTGTCTCGTCTTATTCTTGAAAAATTGAAACAATAGCTAAGTCAAGATATTTATTTCCAGGGCATCTTGGCGCTCGACATGATAGGCAGCAAGGCGTCTGCCAAAATCACTCAGGGGGGACTTGGCAACAACTTCGTCAACATTAGTATGATGAGCGAAGTAGGGGTAGCTCTCTACTACGATATACACATCTACATATAACATGATTTTGTAATTTGTGACTTCAAGTCATAAATAAATTATGCAGATATCATTGTTTATTTCAGTTACAAACATTCTAACGCGTATTTAAAAAAAGGGGTTAATCTTATATTAACAATAAAATGTTAATCTTATATACCTAACTAGCGGCCCGCCCCGGCTTCGCTCGGGTGGACAATGTATTTGTTTTTAGGGTTCCGTACCTCAAAAGGCAAAAACGGAACCCTTATAAGATCACTTTGTTGTCCGTCTGTCTGTCAAAATTTTTTCTCAGGAACGCTTAAAGGCCGATTTAAATCTTTGCTTAAAGGTATCAAATTGATATCGAATACCTACTCGGATCCATGGTCTCTTTCAGCAAAAAAATAATCAAAATTATACGTCAGAGCGATCAGGAGTTATTGGTACCGTAAATGTTGCGATTTTTTGCATATTTTGCGATTTCAGACAGCGATCAAAACCTATGGGGTACTTCCCGTTGACCTTAAATTATGAAATTTGGCAAAAAGAAAGGTCTAACAGTACTTGTACAGGAATAAATCTGAAAGTTGTAAATATGTTGTTGGAAGTTAAAAAAAAAGTGTTACAAACTTATTTTTGCGCTTGATGCAGTATTCATACTGCATCAAGGATTCATCCTAGGGAACGAACTGCAAAGTTAAGTTTGTTTTTGAAACTTGATTTGCGTGTACGGAACCCTCGGTGCGCGAGTTTGAATCGCACTTGGCAGGTTTTTAGGGTTCCGTACATCAAAAGTAAAAAACGGAACCCTTATAAGATCATTTTGTTGTCCGTCTGTCCGTCTTTTCAACCGACTTCCCAAAAAAGGAGGAGGTTATATGTTTCGATGTATGTATGTTTTTTTTTAATGTATGTTCGCCGATTTCTCCGCCTACAGTGGACTGATTTCCGAAATTGTTTTTTTATTCGTAATGGTATATACCCAAGTTGGTCCCATTTTAACCACGTCAGAATCTGTTCGGTAATTTTAAAGATACCTAACAAAATATAAAAATACCAACATTGCATTACAGAGCAAAAGCCCGCGATAGCATGCCCTTCCTTATTTTATTAAAACTAAAGATTTTCTGTGTATGTTCCAAACATAGAAATAGTGATTAGCGACTATAAAAGTTGGATCATGATTACTTAGGCAGATTATTTGTAGCAATAACATTTAAAGTGGTAACTCAATTTCCTTAAAGTAAAGTTTTTTAAAGATTTTATTCCTAATAATATAAGAAATCACGCTATCCATTGCCAGGCAATTGGTGCAGATATAAACCCCTGCCAGACATTGTAACTTTACTAAATTATAGTTATATTTGTTTTATTATAAAAGCTGAATTTAATATTACTTTGGAAGGCCCCAAGGGTGCTTTTTATACCTATAAAAATCATCCTTGCTATCCATATTACCTGCATAATCAACTAAGATCCAAACTTCAAACCTAGTCGCTAATATTTTTTACTCGTATATACCACGCAGATAAATATTCAGCATTTTTAAAATAAGGAAGGTTTGGTCGTCGCGTGCTCACGGTCTATTTATGTGCCAAAAATAATAGACAATTTGACATGTTCTGACATTTCAAATCAAACTGACATAAAAAGTTTCGAATTCTTAATTCTTTATTTTCGGCCACCAGTGAAAGAAAAGTTTAAGTTTTTATGAAAGAAAATGAAAAGGTGTAGAAGCACTAAAAATGATAAAATAAAACTTTTTTCCAAAAAAGTGAACCGACTTCCATCATAAAACCTAAAATCATGAAATAACAATAAAGAAAAATGTATTAGCATGCTACCTACTGAATGAGGTGAAGTCGGTGCCAAATTGAATATTAAATAATCTAAATTAACATTAGAATCATGTAGGTACATATACAAAATGCCTAGCTAAACAATTACATAGTCCTGCACTTGGCACCGACTTCACCTCATTCAGTAGGTAGCATGCTAATACATTTTTCTTTATTGTTATTTCATGATTTTAGGTTTTATGATGGAAGTCGGTTCACTTTTTTGGAAAAAAGTTTTATTTATTCTCAGAAACGCTTAAAGGTTGAAATTAATACTGAATACTCGTATCCACGGTCTCTTTCAGCAAAAAAATTATCAAAATTATACGTCAACGCGATCGCCGCGAAGGTATCTATTTTTATTTAGTTCGTGCACTTCCTTGCTTATATCGAGAATATCATGTTAAAAAATGGCTACTTTCAAAACAAAAAGGGATAATTTATATAGCAACATGATTTCCGACTCTCTGAATACGTCCACCTAAACCGCTACGTGGCGTGCTTTACTTTTCGCCCCGCCTGCCGCTTAGACTTCCGCGCCGCGCCGCGCCCCGCTTAGACCGACGCGCAAAGTCGTAAACCGGCCGTTAGAGCTATAATGTGAGATGCTATGTGTGTACGGAACCCTCGGTGCTCGAGCTTGACTCGCAATTGGCCGGTTTTTAGGGTTCCATGCTTCAAAAGGCAAAAATGGAACCCATATAAGATCACTTTGTTGTCCGACTGTCCGTCTGTCTGTCACACTTTTTTCTCAGGAACGCTTAAAGGTATCAAGTTGAAATTAATACCGAATACTCGGATCCACGGTCTCTTTCAGCAAAAAATATAAAATAACCAAAATTATACGTCAACGCGATCAGGAGATATATAGCCTTGTGACCACTCATAGCGGAGCGAGCAGAAGCGAGCAGAGCTTCAAACTGCTGCTGATTTATTAAATGGGCCACGGGCTGCCGGGCATTATAATACGGACCGGTCTACGTAATTAAAATATTAAAATTACAAAGTTAAGTTTGTTTTTGAAATTAGTTGGTTTTTTAGTTAGAGCTATCATGTGAGATAATATGTGAATGAATATGATATTTACATTATTACCTCCTAAAATAAATAGATACGAAAATGCGCCCGCAGTACTTATTTATATACCTACTGCGCCTAGCGTCTTTGCGAGTGCAAGGTGGTTACGCGGCGCATTGGATAACTCATAGTATTTCGTAAACTATTGATCCAAATTACATGCAGTAAAAAGCAAATATTAAATATATTAAGTACTTGTGATGATAGACTTGTTTAATTTGATAAGGATTAATAAACTATGGTTATTATCACCAGTTAAAAAACACCTAAGGATTTTAATTATTTTTAAAACATAAAAGTGGTTATTGTGGCTGAAATATAAAAGCTAGATATATGCTATCGCGGACTTTTTTGTAGACCTATTATAGATACACAATTCTTCCATACATGGTTTTGATACATCTCTTAGGGATTGGACGGCGTTTTCGATGAAAGCTACCGGGCGGCTAAATTTTTTCCGACTTCCTTAACAATTATCGTCATATTTCAACAAATATACACAAAACCTAAACAAATTATACACTAAAACCTTCCTCTTGAATCACTCTATCTATTAAAAAAAACCGCATCAAAATCCGTTGCGTAGTTTCAAAGATTTAAGCATACAAAGGGACATAGGGACAGAGAAAGCGACTTTGTTTTATACTATGTAGTGATGTAGTGATGTAGTGAAGTGATAGTGAAGTGATAGTGATGAGCGAATTTCTGACAGATAAATTAAGAAAAAAAATCAGTATAAAAAAGTCTCAACAGATAGCGTTTTATGAAAGCCGAGTCGTAATAATGGCTGAACCTATATGGTGCGCTTTTTCTTGTCAACCAGAGGCAGATAAAAAGTCACCTAACAGTTTGACAGTTGCACAAATCACAATATTGATAGTTTTTAGTTGTTTTTTTAACTAAGTTTTTTTTTTTAAATGTTAATCCCGTGAATTTTTGCTTTTTGTATGGAACTTTTTCTCTCGCCTTTTACTTAAGCGCCATCTATGAAGTCATCTGGAACTATATATATTTTTTTAATTTGGGTTTCGGAAAATCCCTCATATTGACAAACTCCATACAGCAGATCAAAAATGTTCAAAAGTTCCAAAATTACTGGACCGAAAACGCTAGCGTGTTCTTGTGTTGGAGGCCAAGACTCATTTTGGGTTACTGAGTACCAGGATAGTAGGTAAGGAAGTAAGTTTCAAAACTCAATTCAATTTCTATATAAAAAAATATCGATAACCGGCCACTTTAAAAGATAAATATGGATAACAATTTATGAACGACGTCATCCAATCTAGATCAGGAAGTATTAGAAATCAAAACACGTCGAAAGTTCTGACCCTCACTTTTGTGTTGCACCACAATGTTATTGAGTTCAGTATTAGTCATAGTCATACTGGTACGGAGAAAAGATAACTAAATAACTGGGTATTTACTATTGTATCATATTTATTAACAACGAGCTCTTACCTGCGACTCTATATACGACAAAAATAATCGCATTAGTCATATTATTATTTATAATTTTCGCGATGTTGGATTAGGTTAAGCCTGTAATGACACGCTGTGTAAAATGAAATGGATAAATAAAATAAATCCATACTAATATTATAAATGCGAAAGTTTGGATGTGAGTTTGTGAATTTGTGAGTTTGTGAGGATGTTTGTTACTCAATCACGCAAAATCTACTGGACGGATTTCGATGAAATTTGATACAGAGGTAGATAATGACCTGGAATAGCACATAGGCTACTTTTTATCCCGGGAAAAAGCACTGTTCCCGTGGGAAATTCACGCGGGCGAAGCCGCGGGCAAAAGCTAGTAATAAATAAATATTAGGTCAACAAACTTTCATCCTATATTTACTCCCCTTGGGGGTTGATGTATTTTAAAGATAAAGATAAAAGATAATTTATTTCCTCCAAACACCAATACAAATAAAAGTAAAAAAACATAATAATAATGCCAGAATCAGATTGGAGAAGGCTGGAGTCTGTCGAAGGCAGGACCTGTGTTACAGAGCTCCAGTACTCTCCCTTTGGTGCATAGTAAAAGTAATCTGTGTTTGACGTGTCTTTCATTAACTCAATGACAAATATTTAGCTATGAAACAAACAGCTAGCAAGACTTTCGCATTCATCATATTAGTATTGATATGGTAGCATGAATATTTTTGCAAGTTTAATAAAAATGTTTGGCCTGCAAACTACATAATCAAGGTTCAAGGTCAATTACTCACCGCTTATCTTTCCGAGATAAAAAAAATCATTAAATAAACAAGTAGTCTGTCCGTTAAGATCGTGCATTTTAACATCAACTTTCCTAAATTTGGGTTGCGTTTCGGCCAGTAAAGTAAAATTAATTGTATATTTTTTAAATACTGGCCACAGAAAAAAAAAGATGAAGTGTATAATATTTATATTTTTACTTGGGGTCGTCATAGTTCAGTGTGGCCATACGTTCCTGGGTACTAGCGTTTTGAGGCCATTGGTATATCATCATAGTGCCGAATATTCCTTGAAAATCTTTACTTTTCTCTGCCAGAACAGTTTATACGAGAACAACGCTCAATTAAGGTACGTTTACTTTATTCGGTATTCTATATGTACAATTTATAATGTCTTCGTTTCAACTTGGCCAAAAATGCTTTGGTATATGTCTGTGTTTTCTCCTCTAGAGGTCGCATTTGTCAACCGATTCCCGTGTTTGGGAACAGGTTCGATAAACATATGAAAATCGATAATCGAGCCATTTTTTTTAAAATGGCAGTATTGGCACAAAGGGCTTTGGATTTTATTCGTTCAATTCAGTATTGGCAACGTTCTTAGTGCATCACATTTTGGAAACAGGGCCGAGTTTTCTTCGACTGAAATCAGGTGTAGAAGTTTGTATGAAAAATCGTGTTGAAGTTAACCTAAGTAACTGAAACAATTGAGTGTAATACTCAATTGTTTCAGTAACCTGCTTGCGGAGACGCGGGCAATAGCTATTTCCAAAAATGGCAGCGACTGCGCTTCTATTTCTTTTTTTGTCCCATAAACCGTATTCATTACTTATTTAATTTTTTTTTGAACACACTACAGTTTGGTAAACTGATGCGTGTGTATCTCGAAGTTTGGAGATTTTTGTCTTATCTTATTCTTAAAAAATAGAAACAAAAGCCAAGTCAACATAATTATTTTCCAGGGCATCTTGGCGTACGATATGATGCACAGCCAGGCGTCTGCCAACATAACTCAGGGGGGACTTGGCTTCAACTTCGTCAATATTCGTATGAAGAGCGAGAGAGGGATAGCTCTCCACTACGACATATTCATTTACACTTAAGACGCTTTTGTAACTTGTATAAATAAATGATGCAGACATTATAGTTTTTTGTTTTTTTTTTTAATTAAGATGAGTTTGCTCTTGACCACAATCTTGTCCGAGGACAGAGATGAGGTCTACGATGTAGATGTTTATTCTTGTCACAAACATTACAGAAACTTCTCAAAACTATGATGCATTAAATATACAGATGAAATAGGAAAAGCTTAAAACAATAAAACATGTAAAAATTGACAAACCCCATCTCAGACCGAGAGTGTTCGAAAGTTCCAAAATGGATTCCAATTTATGAATGACTCATATAGTCCAGACTAGATGACGTCATTCATCAAGAAGCGCCAGGAATCAAAGTAAGTCGGAGGTTCCGACCGTAACCTCTATAGAAAGATACCACGCTTTATTGAAATATACGAGTTCATGTATCGAGGTCATATTTTTGATACTGTATGTTTTTATATACCCGAATAAGGAGGGTATTGTTTTCAGGGAATGTCTTGTAAAAAGACTATTAGTATCACTTCTGGTGGTAATTTTAGAAAAATCTTTTATACTATTATGGAATAACAGATTTCTCGAATAGTCTGTTCGATCTGTCACTATTTCCCACATATAACCATTGCCTTTTGTTTCGCGTTCTATGACTCTGTCTACCACGTAAAAAATAAAGTCTTAATAGTGTAACTTAATATTGATATTTGTTTATTTATATGTATTGTGCAGAGCAACTACGCTCTGCTGCCAGAAAATGTGCGCAGAGCGAATCCGGACAAACGAAGCGGCGGGAAGAATCCTGTACCGGAACTTCACCGGGAAAAAACCACCGGTAAAAAATAAGTACCGGGAAGAAATCTCCACGCGGCACCACGTTTGCCCGACTAAAACCTAAATAACTTAACGCAGTCTGCTACCACCGTAGCTTATGAAGGGAGCTACAGGGCCCTATATGATAACCTAACCTATAAATTAATTACACTTAAAAAACACTTACCAAGCTAAATCTTCTTTCTCTTCGGATCCAAACTTGAGTATCTTCGGGAAGGGGGAATTCCTAATCACCCTACCTAACCCTTGAGATCTCAATTCCCCAGGACAAATAAATAGATTTCTTCCCGAAATCGGCTCGGCAACAGGTAGATGTGAGCGAGCAGCCACGCGTCACATCCCACAGGAGAAAGTCACAATGACGGGTACACAAACACAAAGTTCAATAGTTATTTAACAAACAGGAAATTCACAAATACAACTCAAGTTAATTAGCAATCAAAGAACGCGGGCCCTCTCGCGTATTAAAAATCAAACCGATATCGCATAGCACAATTGCGACCGTCCGCGAGCCATTCGCGCTAGCAAAGTGAAAACCCCGAACGCCCTCTGGCGGCAGCAATGCGAAACGCCTGCGTTTAGTTTTACCCAATATATTACAAACATCCCCCCGTCCCGGTCTGAGAAGCAGACCGCTAGCTTACTCTACGGGAAGGCGGGCGAGAGGTCACACCTCTCCTTAAAATCGAGCCGTCGACCAACACCTCAGCCACACGCGGAGTGCCATCTCCGCCAAGAATCAAACGTAATATGCGAGCTCGTCGCCAAAGCAATGAGGGCAAATTTGCCTCTTTTAACAATACTAAATCACCCTCCCTGGGAGGCTCAGTCCTGTCTGTCCACTTCACTCTTTGCTGCAGCAAATGCAAATATTCAAGCGACCAGCGACGCCAAAAGTCCTGGCTCATTTGCTGCAACATTTGAAAACGCGACAACCGATATACGCGTTCATCCTTCCACGGGTATTCGGGCAGGGCATTCAACGGCCCTCCCACCAAAAAATGACCAGGGGTGAGAGCTTCCAAGTCATTTGGATCTGGAGATAGCGGACAGAGAGGACGAGAGTTGAGGACCGCCTCAACTTTACAAAACACTGTGGCCAGCTCTTCAAAAGTTAGAGCCGTTTCTCCGATAATGCGGCGGAGGTGGGTCTTTATGGATTTCACAGCCGCTTCAAAAATCCCTCCCCAATGGGGGCAACTTGGGGGACTAAACTTCCAGGTTATTCCCCTTTGGGCAGCAATTTGACTTAAACTAGTACAATTTTTATCAATAAACACAGAAACATCCTTAAGATAATTTACAGTTCCTTTATAGTTTGTGCCATTGTCAGACCTAATAAGGGAAGGTAGACCTCGACGCGAAACAAAGCGATCCAACGCGGCGACGAAGGCCTCCGTAGTCAGAGCCGATACCACCTCCAAATGGACAGCCTTGGTGGCCAAACAAACAAATACACACAAATAGCCCTTCACAATACGGGCATTACGAAAGGGAGAAGCCTTGATCGAAAAGGGACCGGCAAAATCGGTTCCAACGCCGTCAAACGGTCTCGAAGGTCGGATTCGATCAGCGGGCAAATCACCCATCTGTGGTTGCATCGTGGATGCCTTCAACCTATAACATGCAATACATCGAAACAGGACACTACGGATTGCTCTTCGGGCTGACAAAATCCAAAACTCGCGTTGCAAAATAGCCAACAAAGCATTGCACCCAGCATGGGCGTTACGAATGTGTCGATCAGACACCAAAAGCTGCACCAAGGGTCCGCCCTTGGGCAACAACAGAGGATGGCGAGTCTCATATGGAAGATCCGCCTTCCGGAGCCTGCCTCCAACCCGAAGAAGCCCATCCGAGTCGATGTACGGGTTCAAACGAGCGACCGCGCCCTTCAACTTAGCGCGTGCTTCGCGCAAAATATGAAGCTCTGACTCAAACCGTCCGGTCTGCACGACACGGACCCAATGCAACAATGCGCTCCGGCGCTCTTCTGCACCTGCAATCGGCTCCAACCGCTTTGCCTGTGGGTTTCTACAATTATGTATGAAACGCTTAATCCAACTGGTGACACCCAGAAGCTTATTCCAAGCTGCTATACCGAGCAAGTAGCCAATCCGGCTCCGACGTCGTCTCAGCGACTACAGCATGTACACGGAGCCCAGTCAAACTCAAAGAAGTAACATCTGTCTGACAGACAGGCCAAGAAGTTTCTGATCCCATCAGCCACTCTGGACCCCACCAGAGCGGGTGTGACACCAATTCTGGTGCCGTACAACCTCGGGAAGGCACAGTCCGCTGGGTTAAGCTCTCCCGGCACATGTCTCCATGTTATATCAATTCCGATATTCTGGATTTGGGAAACCCGATTTCCCACAAAAACCTCCAAGGTATGTGGGGCCGCGCGCAACCATGCAAGCGCGACCTGGCTATCCGACCAGGCGAAGATGTCCCGTATCTCGACCGTGGCCGCCAGCTCACATGCAACGTGATGCAACAATTTAGAGAGAAGGTGAGCTCCACTCAACTCAAGCTTGGGAATAGTCAGCCTAGTCCTGATGGGGGCGACCTTGCTCTTCCCTAACAAAAGCGAGACATTGACCCGGCCATCGGCGTCAACTGTCCGCATATAGACTGACGCGGCGTAGCCTCGCTCCGACGCGTCACAAAAGCCATGCAGGCTGGCTCGATATTTCCCGGGGGGCAATATTCGACGAGGCAAGGCAATCCGATTGACTTCCTTAATCGATGAAAACAACTCGAGCCAATCATCCAATGGAGAGCCAAACAGCGGCTCGTCCCACGAGACGCCCAAAGTCCAAAGTCTCTGAAGAAGACACTTTGCAGAGAATATCACTGGACTGATCCAACCGCTTGGATCAAACATACGGGCTATTACGGACAACACCGTTCTCTTAGTCCAGACCTTTGGTATTTCCAAGTCCACTTGGAATGTAAAAATATCGGTTAGCGGCTGGTACTGCATGCCCAGCACCGCTATCCTGTTGGGATCATCCACATCCTCAAACAGGTGAGGGTTCTGTTGGTGATCCTCCGGGATCCCTTCTAGAACTTTAGGCTCATTGGACAACCACTTACGTAGCTCGTAGCCACCTGTCTTCAATATTTCAATCAATTCATCCCGCAGTAGGAGGGCCTCCTCAATACTTTGGGCTCCGGTGCACACGTCATCAACATACAAGTCACGTGACAGCACGGAAGCCCCACGGGGAAAGCGGATCCGTTCCCGCTCTGCCAATTCAAGCAATGATCTGATGGCGATATAGGGACTAGATTTCAAACCATACGTGTTTGTGTTGAGTTCATACACCGTCACAGGATCCTCAGGGCGCTCACGCCAGAGTATCAACTGGAATCGCCTGTCCTCAGGATGTATGACTGTCTGGCGGAACATCATCCGGATGTCCGCACCAAAAACCACTTGATGTCTTCTAAAGTTCAAGATGATGTCAATTATGTCCCTATGCAATTTGGGACCCGAATGCAAACACAGATTCAACGAAACCCCGTTCGAAGTGGGTGCGGACCCATCAAAGACAGTCCGCAACTTGCCCGTTGAGGCCTTCACCACCGCGTGGTGGGGCAAAAAATAATGCTCAGTTGAGCTCCAATCAACTCGAGCCGGAGACATGTGACCCAAATCCTCGTACTCGCGCATAAATTCAATATATTTATCGCGAAGTACGTGGTCACGCTGCATACGTCGCTCCATGGACAGCAGTCGTTTCTCCGCAAGCGCCCTACTTTGCCCTAGGCTAGGACGAGAGGCAACAAAGGGTAACCTAGTTACAAACCGACCGGAGGGCAACCTCTCCGTGGTCGATCGAAAAAGGGCTTCGCACTCAGCGTGTTCCGGATCCATCCTGGAACTCATAGGTGGCTCCTCCACCTCCCAAAACCTTTGCATGGTCTTGGCCAAGGACGCAGATGCGACGACCGGTGGCTCCTCCACGGTGCTATTATCAAACACAGGGCCCATCAGGGCGAAACCAAAGATAGTAGACACTGCCATCAGTGAAGACGAACCCAGAGCTTTCTGTGTACCCAACAAAATCCAACCCAATACGTCCGAGCCCAGGAGCAAGTCCACTGGGCCGGGATGAAAGACAAAGGGGTCGGCCAAATCCAGACCCGAAACCAAAGACAACACACCCGGCGGTATGTCTGTCGAGGGGTGCCAACCCGCAATGGTATCCATTACCATAGCCGAAGTCGTGATCCTCATTGTGGAGGACTTCAGCGAAGAAAAGGTGACAAGTGTCCGGCCCGTCAGACACTTCACTTGTATGCCACCAACTCCAAGAAGTGGCACAGGCGAGTCCTCCACGACTAAACCTAACTGGTGTGCCACTCGAGTGGTAACCAAACTGCTTTGAGCCCCTGAGTCCAACAGAGCTCTCAAATTAATGGCTTCCCCCCTACGACCCCATACGCGGACCACCGCGGTAGGGAGCAGAACCGTCCGCGGCTCTGTCCCAGCAAGGGAGCAAGCTAGTTACGGGCTCCCCACTCTCTTCAAACCAGGGGCGCGCCACTGACCCGGATAATATGGCGGGCGAGTGCACATCCCCATCTGAGGGGGCATAACCCGCGGCCCGGCCATACATATGGTACGGCGGGTGGTACTCCAGCCGTGGGTACTCGTGCAGCGGCGGAGAAAACCGCTGCGGCTGCATGTGTTGGGCATTGGTAACCCGCGTGGAGGGGGGTGTCCCCACTCTCACGTCCGATCTAGGGCCCCCGCCCATGGGGGCCCTATCCGGGGCCTGGCCAGTCACATACTGGCCACGACCTTGGGGCGCGTGGTCCCGGTCCGCCAAGACCCGCGCAGGTACGCGACCCCCTCCCGAGGGGGTGCGACGAGCGAAGCCGCGTCCTCCGTCCGATGGTGGAGGGCTTCGCGCAGGAGCGCCCCTGCCCATAGGGGACCCCTGCCTCAAGAACCGGGGGCCATCCCGTTCCGGTTCATGCAGAGCATCACGTGGTGCAGCCCACGGCATGCACTGCATGGTATGGCTCTGGGACAGTCACGTGCATAGTGACTGCCCAAACAGTAAAAGCAAAGTTCATGCCGCCTTGCCATGCGGCGCCGATCTTGTACTGGCAGTCTCTGCCAGTCCCTGCATTGCAGCAGGCTGTGGCCCATCCGGCCACATTGCAGGCAGTCCGCGTCCCCCGCGACTGCTGCCGTGTGTGCAACCCGCACACCAGCTCCACGCGGTGGCGGTTGCCGTCCCTGTTGGGGCTTCCCTCGCCATGAGGGTTCCAAGGGCCTACGTTCAGGCGCTCTGGATGGCGCTGAGTCCGTCATGGTATTCTCAGCAGCCCGTGCCTCAAACTCCAAAAACTTCACCAAGTCAGTGAATGTTGGTAGGGTGGTGCTATCCCGTTCCGCATTCTCGCGCTCAAATCGCGAGCGGATGTCATTGGGTAATTTGCCCAATACAATGTGCACCAGCAAAAGGACCATTGGTCCACCGGCAGCCCCAGTGTGCGGAGCGCGTTACAGGCCACTGTAACGGGCGTGAGCAACTGCAGGCGCAACTGTGCCCTGTTGGCCACCTTGGGCAGGGCCATCAACTGTGCGGCGTGCGCATCCGCTAACAAACGTAAGTTTTGGTAGCGGGAGTTCAATAACTCCCAAGCCGTATCGTACTGGTCGTCCTCCACCCGGAGGTGCTGGATGAGCGACCGCGCTTCATCCTCAAGAGTGGAGAGGAGGTAGGCCATCTTCTGGGCCTTCGACAAATCCTGTCGTGCTACGACCAGGGACTCAAACATATTTTTATATGCTACCCACTCCTCCATCCTACCCCCAAAGTGGGACAGCTGAAGGGTGGGGAGCCGACCAGTAACCGCTGGTCCTTCCTGTCTAACAGGTGTGCGAGGCTGGTCCGCCAGCCTGTCTCGCCCTTATTGCGGTCACCGCCTCCGCGATATCATCGTGCAGACTCAGGATCTGGTCCATGTCCGCCATGTGACCTGCGTAGGCCTCCGTAAGATCGGCTTCGGTAAGCGCCGCCATGGCGCTTCCGCGCTAATCAATCGTGAGTGGAGGTGATCCGCTCTTAGCAGTATGGCGCCCTCCCTGTCCTTCCGGGACAGGAGTCCTCCGGCCGTCACAAACCATCTCAATTCGTTGGCGAGTGTCGCCTTAGCATTGGAGGCCTTCGCCATCGCGTCAAGTCACAAACAAAAAATGACAAAAGGTAAATAAAAAACAACAAAATCAAGCAACTACACGAAGAACCGCGGTAGGTATGAGAATGGCACAAACCCGGAACGCACGGTACAAACCGCAAACAAATACAAAAAAGGTTACAAATATTCTTATACAAACAAACTAAGAAAAATCTAATAATTTTTACAAACAATTAATTATTTTTTTTACAAACGAACAAATAGAGGGTAGATAAACTACGCTCTGCTACCAGAAAATGTGCAGAGCAACTACGCTCTGCTGCCAGAAAATGTGCGCAGAGCGAATCCGGACAAACGAAGCGGCGGGAAGAATCCTGTACCGGAACTTCACCGGGAAAAAACCACCGGTAAAAAATAAGTACCGGGAAGAAATCTCCACGCGGCACCACGTTTGCCCGACTAAAACCTAAATAACTTAACGCAGTCTGCTACCACCGTAGCTTATGAAGGGAGCTACAGGGCCCTATATGATAACCTAACCTATAAATTAATTACACTTAAAAAACACTTACCAAGCTAAATCTTCTTTCTCTTCGGATCCAAACTTGAGTATCTTCGGGAAGGGGGAATTCCTAATCACCCTACCTAACCCTTGAGATCTCAATTCCCCAGGACAAATAAATAGATTTCTTCCCGAAATCGGCTCGGCAACAGGTAGATGTGAGCGAGCAGCCACGCGTCACATCCCACAGGAGAAAGTCACAATGACGGGTACACAAACACAAAGTTCAATAGTTATTTAACAAACAGGAAATTCACAAATACAACTCAAGTTAATTAGCAATCAAAGAACGCGGGCCCTCTCGCGTATTAAAAATCAAACCGATATCGCATAGCACAATTGCGACCGTCCGCGAGCCATTCGCGCTAGCAAAGTGAAAACCCCGAACGCCCTCTGGCGGCAGCAATGCGAAACGCCTGCGTTTAGTTTTACCCAATATATTACAAACATGTATAAAATAAACTTACGCAAAGTAATAAAATTACAAGCAACTTCAGCCAATCATCCATCGCATCGCAACTTGGTCAATAAAGACAAATTAGCGAACTCCTGATGATACGCCATTGTTTGTTCGGTGTTGCCAGCTACTTCGATCGACGGTATTGCCAGGACGTGATAGTATTTGCAATATTATTTTTGTTATTGTACAATATTTAAAAAAAAACAGTAATTTATTATAGTGAAAATAGCGTTGATCTTTTAGCATTTATGAAGATTCATTAGCTGCATTCCGCCAGAAAGATGGGTTCGAGTAGCTACTTCTTGGGTGCCAGAGGAAAGCAGGCGAAGGAGTAGATTCATCACAAAAGAGACGGCGGAATGTAATTGATGGTTGCCTGAAAGAAGCTGCCCTCGAACGAGAATAGTGGAGGAAATGAAATGAAAATTATTTTATTTAAATGGGCTAAAATAGCACTTTTAAATTGTCGAATACTTGTTTTTTGGTTAGTTGACGTCAAGAAATTACTTAGAACTAAGGTTGTATGCTGCTGCATTTTCTCCAAAGACTTTTTTTTAGAAGATTTTTTTGAAGACTTTACAGCATATGGGGAAGAAAGGGGAGGCCTTTGCCCAGCATTGGGACACTCACTTTACAAGGATAGTAAAAAAATACTGATAATACGAAGTTGTTAGTGGATTTGTTTGTTTGTAATGAAATTACTACTTTTGGCTTGAACTTTGGGGCCGTCCATAAATTACGTCATCGATTTTTTCAGATTTTAGACCCCCCCCCTATAATCATCCTATCGTCATTTCTTAATGACCCCCCCCCCCCTTCTCCCAAAATTGACGTCATTACTAGTTTGACAAAATAAAACATTGCAGATTTAAGAAAAATAGGGTATTATATGTTATTTATAGTTTAAAAAAATAATGTAGACATGCCTTGACCTTGTAATAAATAAATAAATAATGAGTTCAATAATAAATACCATTAAATACTTGCAAAATATTACAAGAACATTATCTTAGTATGAGACATGTATTTAAGTATAAGTATAGTATTAATATGTACTTTTATTTATTATGTAATGTTGTAGTTATTATTTAAGTATTGTGTTTATTATCAATACATAGTATAAAACAAAGTCGCTTTCGCTGTCTGTCCCTATGTATGCTTAGATCTTTAAAACTACGCAACGGATTTTGATGCGGTTTTTTTAAATAGATAGACTGATTCTTAAAGAAGCTTTATATGTATAATACATGTAAGTACCACGGGCGAAGCCGGGGCGGGCAGCTAGTATTTTACTAGTTGTGCTGGAAGAAATTTCTTTTTAGAAATAATCTTTTTGTACGTGAAAAATAAACTATAAATAAATAAGAATGACGTCAATTTCGAAACACCCCCCCCCCCCCATCTATCATTTACCGTCATCCGCAGACCAACCCCCCCCCCCCTAATTTAGAATGACGTAATATATGGACGGCCCCTTTGCGTGAAGCTGAAAATAAAAGAAAATGGAATATCATTAATTTCTGTATATTTTAGAATTGCAAAAGCTATTTTTAAAGGCTAGTAGAAAATATTTTCCGAATCTCTAGAACATTAATCCAGTTTCCCATCTCAAAGGACGTCTCGAGATAACAATAGTGAAGATTTCTTTTGATAAGTTTCATTCATCAACTTGACAGAGCAAGTTCTTGCTCGGTATGTAATTGTTTGTTCTATTCGACATAGAAAAGAAATTACCAAATTTTTTGAAGCAGTAGTGGCGGTGGTTATGTCAGAATAGTCAAAAGAAGAATAAAGAAAGAAAGAAAGTGGCCTTAGGAGATTTGAGAAAAATTTGACACACATGCCATTTACAGATGTTTGTTGATCTTTCCCGCCAAAAACTGAATAGATTTCACTTTTTGGTCAACAGGAAACATAGATACTAATTTTAAGATAGATAGATCAACACTTTATTGCACCATTTACAGAAAAGAACATACAAAGTAGTGACAAAAGTAATTACATAAATGAGCGCAAAAGCGGGCTTATCGCAAATGCAATTTCTATTTAAAGGTATATTTATACCAAAATTTCTTCTTAAAAGCAGTGTAACCTAAATTATTACCGGAATCCAATGCCATCACTTGGACTGTGATGTCGCAGTACGGACCTCTGACAAACTATGCTTTAAACTATTTTCATTCCGAAAATTCCAACGCAACCGATTCCTCTGGTCACTGTTAGCACTCGAATATTTCTGGAATTCGTTTAAATATCAACTGTATCACGTAGTAGAATGTAACGACATCGCAGGAACCACGGTGACATATTAATTTTAAAGGATTATCCACTATGAATCCATAGGTAGCATCAAAAATCAAATCAAAATTTCTTTATTGAAACTTGGCCTTCAAAGAAGGCTCTTTTTCACGTCAAAAACTAATTATTTAATCATAGTATATTATGTCTCAAAGATACAAACTGCTAGCATTTCGAAACGACCACTGCTGAGCTGAAAGAAACTCATGAAACAGTCTTGGTCGCCTAACGATAGCTGACAACGAAACTCAAAAGAAATACTTGAAGCATTCACCTAATGGTGAATGCATCAAGTATTTATTACACGCTAAAATATGAATGGTCATACGCATATTTATTTATGTGGATTAATAGGGAATTGCTAATTACATGTTTTTGAAGTGGCAAACTTAAAGCGCGTTGACCACTTTATTTTATGAATATTAAATAAGTCTAAGCAAAAACGGCTATGAAACTCTCGTTCGGGTGAAGCTCGAGTCGGCGAAGGGAAGTTTTCACTTAGATAAACTCACAGTTTTTTTTTATATCGAAATCCGGATAAATATAAATATCTACCTATAAATATAGCACCAGGTCATAGCTAACTTTAGACAAAGTCAGACTTTGGGAACGCTAAGAAGTTCGAAAACGCTAAGATGTATGGGATGCCGCGCTAAATCATGGTCGATCGCCATCATCATCGCAAGTTCATAGAGAAAACGAAGCGACGCCATAGAGTAACGAATTGTTTTCTTCCATACCTTTGACGTTCGCTTTCGCTTTGATGACGAAAGAAAATTGTTTTTGTAAACGATTACGAATTATCGTATCGCTACGAATCAAATGTAACTTTGGCTAAACCTGCTGGAATCCGTTTAATTATATGACAACGGCGTCACGTAGCCAGTGACGTCACCACGGGGACGAGACAAATGGCACGCCGCGGTCAGAATACGGAAACCTTTTTGCGTGCCCGCGATTATTCTTGGGGAATTTTTATGGCTTCATTTTTACTTGGAATTGAGATAATAATGTTATATTTGGTAATCTTACCGTTACAGGAAAGTATATTTACAAAGTCAAAATACAAGCGTATGTTTGTTCCGGACTGTGACATCACACGAAATTGCTGGATGAATACGCTTTTCATTGTTGAATTCTACGTTTATTGGAAAATCTAGTTAAATTTAATTTACCTTATCCTATAAGTTATAAGTGAAAGCGGGTGGTAGCAGCACAGAAGGGTTCGCAGTAAATACCGGCTTAAAACAGGGCGACGCTTTGTCTCCAGTTCTTTTTAACCTTGTCTTGGAGTACGTACTTAGAAAGATACTCGTTTTAGACTCAGGAGTACAACTTGGTGTGAGACAGAAGGTTATTGGATACGCGGATGACTTGGCCTTGTTGGGTAAAAAACGCGAAGAGGTATCGGAGGCTGCTATGGTACTGGAAAGGGAAGCTAGAAAGGTAGGGCTGAAGATCAACCACGACAAGACAGAATACCCCCACAAGAAACGGTACAAGGATGTTCGATCAGCCCGTTCGAATCTGCATGTGGAAGGAACTGTTTACAAAGGGGTGTCAACATTCAAGTACCTTGGATGTACAGTCACTAATACGAACACTCGTGAAGAGGAGGTGAACATCCGCATCCAAAACGCCCTACGATGCAGCTCCGTCCTACACAAGGTTCTGACGTCCAAGCTTCTAAGCAGAAAGACAAAGCTGCTTATTTACAAGACAGTTATAAGACCAATACAGTCATATGGTTGTGAGGCTTGGACGCTCACACTCAAAGAAGAGAACCAACTTTTAGTAGCGGAGCGTAGAATCTTCCGGAAAATCCTCGGCCCTGTCAAAAAGGCAGATGGAAGCTGGAGAGTTCGGAAAAATTCCGAAATAGAGGAGCTGGTGAAAGAGCCGAACATACTGGGCGTGATAAAATCACAGCGACTGCGCTGGCTTGGTCATCTCGAGAGAATGAAGGAGGATCGTGGCGTCAAATCAGCCTACCTGGGAAAAGTGTCAGGAAGGCGCCCAGTCGGGCGCGCCAGATATCGCTGGAGAGACACTGTGAAGGCTGATCTGCGTGAGCTGGGAGTGGATAACTGGCGAGCCACCGCGCAGAATAGAAGAATATGGCGCTCTCTCGTTTCGGAGGCCAAGATCCACTTTGGGGTCACTGAGCCAGCGGAGTAAGTAAGTATTCTATAAGGTATTCCATTTTACCAAAGTACTACTCTAACAAATAAACAAAAATTTTGCGTGTTCCAAAGAAATTAAAATCGGCACGTCCCGCCGCAGTCCGTCTGTCAAATGCACACAGCGTCTAAAGAATTACAATTATTATATCACAATTTTAATAATTCAACTTTATTACACAAGTAATAGCGGACTTAAAACTTAGGATTTCTCTACCAGTCAACCAAATGAGTGATGCTGAGAAAGACGATGTTAAGAATATTGCTGGCAACAACTGGAGTAGGATGGCCCAGGATCGAGAAGGTTTGCTAGGGAGCGACGGAGCTTGGGAGGCAATGGCCTCCTTCTGCGACACTGTCAAGTCGCAGAGGGCCAATGAAAGGGACCGCGAGGAACATCCCCTCGCGGACCCGATCCGGAGGAAGAGGAGGGGGGTGGGGCGGAGGCGCTATTTAGCGCGCCTAGAAGCACCCCCGTAAATGGTGGGACAATTTAAGGTCCCACCCGGCGGCAGGGGCTTTCCAGGTGTCGGAGGGCCCCTGAAAATGGTGAGACCGGTCTCTGGTGAGAGACCGGCCAGTCGCTGAGGCGCCTTGTGTTAGTCAGATCCGAGGCGCCTCCCTGTAGTCCCCAGAAGTGGCCGATGGTATCCGCAGGGGGTTTTAGTGGGTAGTCTGGGCCGACTAGCGGCTCAGGAGTCCCACACTCAGTGCGCAAATAGCATTTCCGCCTGCGAATCAAAAAAAAAAAAGGATCGAGAAGGTTGACGTAGACGAAAGGAAGCCTATACCCAGCAGTGGGTCACTGAAGGCTGTGGATGATGAGAAAGCGGGAGGTAGTGCAAATACTTAATAGAGACAACGTGACAATATATGTTAACAACGTCATAATAATGAACTACATACAAATAGTACATACCATATTGAATAATAATAATAAACAATACATATACTACATAACTATCTGTCTGACAGGCACTGAAGAAAATGTAAACAACTTAAAAAAATGTTAAACGCATTTGAGCCTTTCTGATTTTAACTGGTAGTGCATTTCAGAGTAAAAAATGGCTTGTACTGTAAATTAATGTTTAAAGAACACACTGCGACGAGCTGGCAAAAGAAGACCACAATATTGCTCTTTAAATAAAAAAAAATAAAACAATTATATACAAACAAATCACACGGATTGAGCTAGCTCCAAAGTAAGTTCGAGACTTGTATTATGGGTGTATAAAGTGATGTCATTTACTGGCCGCTAATATTCTGTTTTTAAAAAATATGATCGTCTTTTTTTATCTTTGTTGGAATTATTGATTTTTTTAGTTCGTTGACATATGGGTTAGTGATTAAAATTCAGTTTGATTTAAATACAGTTTAAAATATTAATATCCACATCTTTCATTTAATAATCCCGGCATCCATTTGTACATTGGTCCTTCGAGCCGGATTATATTTAGTAATCAGTAAAAATTACTTAAAAGACAAATTGATATATCTAGTATTAGCCGGGATAAGGGCAGCAGTAGGTACTGTTGAGGATACCAGGCTCTGTTTCTTCGGCAGAGCAGTGGAGGTTACGTAGCATCTTCAACATCATCTACTTCCGCGGCTGAACGGCTGCGGCGGATCACAAGTGAGTGGATATAATAAACAAGTGTGGTGATAAATTCGATTCCGTAAGTTTTTCAAACATTTTTTACTTTGGTGTACAACAAGGAATACAATAAGGTTTACAATAGCAACATGGAATTACTAAACATTCAAAATGACATAAAACAGCAATTATTAAAATCCAAAATCAATTTCAAGAAGAGTCCGAAAGATAGATTAACGAAAACGTACATCGAAACCAGATTGCAAACAATCGATACTAAATGGACAGAATTCACTGGAAATCATTATAAATTGTTAAGGGAAAAGGAAACATCGGACTCTAGCTATTTTGTTGATTCAGTTTATGAAGAGATGGAGGAGTTCTACATTGAATTTAAATCCGAATTAAAGGAATTAATCGAAAAACAGAGTCCTATTTTAGACTCTTTTCCAACTGAATCATATTCATATAATACCGCATGTGGTATAAAAAGCAACGTAAAGTTGCCAAAGATAACTATCCCAGTTTTTTCCGGAAAGTACACCGAATGGATGACATTTCGTGATTTATTTACGTCTTTAGTGCACAACAACAATTCTATCGATGACGTACAAAAACTTCATTACTTAAAAGGTAGTTTATCTGGTGAGGCAGAGCAATTATTGCGACATATACCTATAACAAATGATAATTACTTGCAGTGTTGGACCATGTTAGAGAGTAGATATGAAAATAAACAGTTCTTAATAAGTAGTATACTGAATGGGTTTTTTGGTAAAAGAAAAATACTAACAGAGTCTGCCACCGCAATTAAAGAGCTGTTAAATTGTACTTTAGATATGTTACATGGAATGAAAAGTTTAGGTATTAACGTTGACTCCTGGGACATTTTAGTGATTTACGTTGTTTGTTCGAAACTAGACGCAGAGTCTCGCAAAGCATGGGAATCTACAGTTAGTGAATTGTTAGGCCAGTCAAACAGTTTTCCAAATTTTAAGCAATTCAAAGATTTTCTGGAAAAAAGATTCCATTCATTAGAATTTTTAGATCATAAAACTAATGAATTCAATAGATATACAGAATGTAATAGCAACAGAGCAGTCCAACGATCTTCAAAAATTGTTACTATGCTGGGAACAAATTTAATATGTGTATACTGTAAGGGTGACCATAAACTAAGTAATTGTAAGGATTTTTCTTCTTTGGAATGTTATGCTAAACGTCAATTTGTACAAGAAAATAGAATTTGTTTTAATTGTTTAACAATCAATCATACAGCTAAGTATTGTAGAAGTATAACTTGTTGTAAAATATGTAACAGAAGGCATCATTCTCTCTTACACCCAAAAATAGCAATTTCATTAGTTAAGGTGTCAAATGATAGACCATGTGTTACAACTAATTCAGGTTTACCACAAAATGAGTTACCATTGGTGTCAATAGAACATGAATACACCTTAAATAGTAATTTCACAAAGGGAAACTTTCATCATACCTTACTTCCTACAGCACTAGTGACGAGTGATTCTGGTAATGAAACTCACTTTCTGCGAACTTTGATTGATCAAGGATCTCAATCATCGTTTGTTACTGAATCTATAGTACAAAAACTAGGTCTACGTAAAATATGTAATGATAGTAACATAATGGGTTTAGGTCATAATACAAGCATCACGTCACGAGAAATGGTATTTTTGACGATTCGATCCTGTATTAATCCTGGCTATGTAAAGAGAATCAAAGCTCATGTTTTAGAGACTATAACATCATTTCTTCCATCAGCTAAATTAGAACAACCATGGTTGACCTTAGAACGATTGAACTTAGCTGATCCACACTATGACAAGCCAAACGCAATCGATGTTCTTCTAGGTGCTGACGTTTATCCTAGTATCATTAGAGACGGTCTGATCAAGTCGCCATCTGGAACAGCGATTGCTCAAAATACGGCATTAGGTTGGATAGTAAGTGGTGAAGTTAGAATATCGCACGAAGTATCGAAAAAAAAGTATACAGATAATTTTCAGTTGAATACTTATTCTGTTCAAGTCGAACCAGATTTAGATAGGAACAATCGATTTGAGAATTTAAGCCCTATAAATTCAATAAAAAAATTGTGGATAAAAGGATGCAATTGGTTAACACAATTTAGAAAGAATTAGTTATAAAAATATTGGTTATAATAGTTCAGCAGTAACTAATATATATTTACTCATTTTATTATTGTATACTTATACTAAGGTTTATATTTAACAATGTTCGAAATAAAGGGTTTATATTTAACAATGTTCGAATTAAAGGGTTTATCAGGGTTATCCATCATAGTCGTTAATTGCTTATTTATGTTTAAGTTTAAACGTGCATTTGTTTGTACATAAGGATAATTTATGTTTAAGAGAAGGGATTTGTTTAGCAACTAGATTTACTATAAATAATTTGTTATTTTTTTTATATAGGCACTAATCTATTAATTATTCTCATACAGTCCACATGTTTTTTCATCTAGATTTGATAGAGTTAGAGCTAAGAATATTTGATTTGAAGTACTAAGTACTTCATACTTATACTTACTTATATCAGATTGATTCAGTTTCAATTAGCGGGTATTTAAAGACTGTCGTCTTTGGCGGGTAGTATGTATAAAGTGATGTCATTTACTGGCCGCTAATATTCTGTTTTTAAAAAATATGATCGTCTTTTTTTATCTTTGTTGGAATTATTGATTTTTTTAGTTCGTTGACATATGGGTTAGTGATTAAAATTCAGTTTGATTTAAATACAGTTTAAAATATTAATATCCACATCTTTCATTTAATAATCCCGGCATCCATTTGTACAATGGGTTACTAACTCAACGATACTATATTTTATAACATATATCCTTACCATTTAGAAGGTCTACAAGGGCCGTGCGATGACCCTGGCTTTGGAGGCGGTGGTAACCTTAGCTCTAAGTCATTTTATGACGTCTACTAACAGAAAAACAAGAATATGATTTTTTTATTTTTTTATTTGGTCCACAACAATACTAACAAAAATATACATTATGATATTTAAATATACATGATGATTTAAAAGTGCTATTTTTTAGCCTATTTAAATAAAATCATTATCATTTTATTTCACCCTACATTTTGCCCCAAAGTGCTAATCGAAACGAAGCCACGGGCATTAAATAGCAATATGACCGTAGCGTCAACAGCAGAAATGGCACCAATTTGGGAAAATTTATGTTGAAATGACGCCAGTTTCCGTCCCCAAGCGTCTGTCTGTCAGTTGCACAAAGCGCCTAAAGAATTACAATTAGGACGTCACGCTTTGCCGCTGTTGTACCATTTCCTCGTTTTCCGGGTTTCAGAATTAAATAGAAGTGAAGGCAAACAAGCTAGTACATGTTCAACTAGTTTATCTGTCTATTATAGAAATCTGAATCCTAACTAATCCAACTAATCCCTCTTTACGCTTTATCTACTGAACCAATCTTCCTGAAATTTGGCAACACATAGTTCAAAGTACTGAGAAGGACATAGGGTAAAAGCACTGTTCCCGTAGGAAATTCACGCGGGCGAAGCCGCCGTCAAAAGCTAGTAAGTAATAAATACTAATATTGAACTTTAGTGCTAGCGCCCCGTCACTATGAGCGGGGGAACGCGCGGGGGGCGGGGTGGCCGACCCTCGCTCCGCCGGGATGACATGAGTCAGTCGGCAAACAACGTCAAATGTGTATGTAACGTATTCTCAATCCTTTATTTTCCTTTTCTCTAATTCATTAAAAAAAATATCTTTTTGACGCGCGCGAGCGACGCCAAAAGTGGCGACCGAACAGGGACGTTTTTAAATCGTTCAAGAATCACTTAAATCATACAAGAATTCTCAACTTGAGGCCAGCGACACGTCCACGCCCCACGCTTCTAGCAAGCCGCCATTATTGCATGAAATCAAAATAAAATTGTGTTCCGTGTTGTGAATAGTGCCAGGGGAGTCCTTGTTCCTTATTAAAATTCACTTCCCCCTCAATTTGTGTGAAGTGTTCAGTAAGTTAATTCCATCCATCCATCATTGCTTTGTTACCTCCTATATGGTAAGTTTGCATCCTTTATTTTGTCCTTTATTTTCTTGAGGCATTATACTGTATACCTATCTACCTTTGTGCTCTTAATTTGTGTGTACATAAGCCTTTAAAATTGCAGCACACGAAACATTAAGCACATGTTCATGCTGTCCTTGTAAACAGGGAAACGCATCTTCCTTAGCCGTAGGACGTGTATACGTGTTGTTGGTAATAAGTTACCAACAACGATGCCAAGGCTATTTTAGCCTAGGATAAGTTATTTTGTACATAAAATCTTGTTGCATGCGCCATATTTTTCTCTCGTGCACATCGTAATCCCAAGCCATCCTATCCACCATTTTGTTACATGAACATTACATGCACGAGACTGCCACGCCGGCTCATTTTGCATCTTGTCTTAATATAAGATTATGTATTTCGATACATATCTAGTGAATGCATAGCACGTTTTAAAATTGCTGTTGACACTTCGTGCACATATAGGTACATAAGCGCGCCTTCATAATAACGCGCTCATTTATCATAACCTATTTGCCTTGGGGTGCACATTGCTCTAGCACGACTGCTCGACTCATTGTTTTATTTCTAGGTCTTTAGGTACTCGATAATAATGTCTGATCCAATAGATAAGGCGGAGACTTCTAGTTACAACAATTTACAACTTAGGGACTTGATTACGATTAGAGGTACAAAAAAAGGAGCTTTAACTAAATTTAAAAATTATGTTACCCCACTTTATACTATCCCTGTGGACACCCTCTCAGGTTTGCAAATAAAAGAATTAAAAATTCGTTTATCTAAAATTGAAGTTTATTTGGTGAGTTCGATGAAACACAAACTAAGATTGAACTCTTATCTAGTGATGACATTCATCATCAGGAAAGAGATTTATTTGAGGCTCAGTACTATCACACTCTTGCTGTGGCTCAAGAAATCCTTGAATCACATGCCAAGTTGTGTGACGACAAAACCAGTAACTGCAGTCAACAACAACCATCTGTCACCACAGTAACTTGTGGAAAATTAAATAGTATCAAACTGCCTACTATTAGTTTACCTAAATTTGATGGAAATTACATAAAATGGCTCGAGTTTAAAGATACTTTTGATTCACTGATAAATTCAAACGAGTCTATTTCCAGCATAAATAAATTTCATTACCTGAGAGCATGTTTAGAGGGTAACGCAGCTGTAGTTATAAAATCTCTCGAGTTCACATCAAATAATTATCAAGTAGCTTGGGATCTCCTTAGTCAACGTTTTGATAACAAAAAATCTTAATCAATAATCATTTGAAAGCCATATTCAGTATTGATCCTCTTACTCGTGAATCTTTCAAGTCTCTTAGATTTATAATTGATCATATCACTAAAAATTTGAGAGCCCTTGATAGTTTGGGACTGCCAACTAAGCAATGGGATGTCTTAATCATTTATATCATGTCAACTAAAATCGACCCTATTACTTTAAGAAAATGGGAAGAATCGAGAAACAATACTTGCTCCGACTTGCCTACACTATCAGATTTTATTGAGTTCTTGCGCACTCAAGCAGACATTCTTGAAACTATGTTTGTTAATAAGAGTGACAAACCAGCAATATTTCATAAAGATAAAAAACCTGAAAATGACAAAAGGGATACATTTCAACATAGAGAAAAAACTTTAATTGCTTCAAGTAAATCTAACCGTTCCCTGTCTTGTCCATTCTGTAACAAAGGTCATAGAATAGTGGAATGTAGTGATTTTAACGCTTTATCTTCTGAGGACAGATTTAATGAGGTCTTAAAAATTAAACTTTGCTTGAACTGTCTTCGTAAAGGTCATGATGTCAATGATTGTAGGTTAAATGGCACCTGTAGAATCTGTAACCAAAAACATAATACATTAATTCACATAAATTCTCAAAGGATAACAACACAGTCTTAAATTCTTCACCTGTGTCTTTATCTGCTCAATCTTCTAACCAGGTTCTACTGGGTACAGTTATAATAAATGTCATTAATCCTGAAACTAAAATTACTTACCGCGCTAGAGCTCTCCTTGACGCTGGCAGCCAATCCTCATTCTTAACACTTAACCTAAAACATAAATTAGGCTTATCAAGTCAAAGTATTAGCACAAACATAACTGGAATAAATAATGAACCATTATTCATATCTGAAAGTTGCGAATTAAAAATTAAATCATTAATTAGTCCATTCAACGCTAACTTAAAATGCTTAGTGATGCCTCAAATTACTGGTCACTTACCTAATGCGTTTGTGGACCCCTTGTTACTTAATTTACCAAAAAACATTTGTTTGGCTGATCCTGATTTCTATCAGCCATCCGAGGTTGACATGCTTTTAGGGGCAGAAATTTTCTTTGATATCTTATCTCCTAATCAAATCAAGTTAGGATCTGGCTTGCCTATACTTCAAGATTCCAAGCTTGGTTGGGTCATTGCAGGTCCACTTAATTATAACTTGAACCTTAATGATTCGTCTGATTTAAAAAAGAAAATTTATTGTAACTTTACAAAGGAAATAAGTGACAAATTATCCCAATTTTGGAATCTTGAAGAGGTCCAACTTTCTAAACCGCCTATGTCTGTCAGCGACGAATACTGTGAACAACATTTTCTCAATAATACCAAACGTCTTGATAATGGTAGATTTTCTGTTATGATGCCATTTTCTCAAAATCCAGAAAAGGCATTAGGCAATTCATATATTATAGCAAAAAGACAATTCCTAAACTTAGAAAAACGATTAAATAAAAACCCTAACCTTAAAGAACAATATACAAACTTTATTAAAGAATATGAAAATCTTGGTCATTTAACAAAAATTAAAACTCCTAATTTTGGATATTTTCTGCCCCACCACCCAGTCATAAGGGAATCTAGTGAAACAACCCGTCTCAGAGTGGTGTTCAACGCCTCTATGAAAACAACTTCAAATTTATCATTGAATGACATTCAGCTTGTTGGCCCTGTTGTCCAAGATGATTTATTCAACATTTTAATTCGCTTTCGCCAGCATCAATATGTGCTTAGCGGTGACATAACTAAACATTACAGACAAATCAACATTGACGAGTCTCAACGACATTTACAACTCATCTTATGGCGCAATGATGAAGGTTCTTCAGACACCCTGAAGGATCGAAGGCCACTTGACACACTACAACTGAACACAGTGACATATGGGACGGCTTCAGCTCCCTTCTTAAGTACTAGGTGTTTAATTCAGTTAGCCAATGAATGTGCTGATCAAATGATCTCTGAAGTAATTCGAAAGGATTTCTATGTTGATGATCTCCTTACGGGAGCATCAAATGAACTTGATTTAAAACATATTTATGAAAATATCACTAAAACTTTAGCATCAGCTTGTTTTCCTATATGCAAATTTCGCACCAATTGTCCTCAAATCCTTTCAGAAAAAACTGAAACTCAATCACTTGATTTTAATAAAAGAGTCTAGCGTCTTAGGCGTTCTATGGGCTCCTAGTAACGACACTCTTAGATTTTCAATTAACTTAGACTTAAATACTCAACAAACAACAAAGAGAATTATTCTCTCCAACACATGCAAAATATTTGACCCACTAGGTCTTCTGAGCGCCTGCACTATTACATTAAAACTTTTACTCCAAGACTTGTGGCACTTAAAAAACTCGGGTGGGATGATCCTGTTCCCAATGACATAGCCAAAAAATGGAAAGTATTAACTAACCAACTTAACTCATTACTTTCTTTGTCTATTCCTAGACTTGCTCTGTGTTCCTTACCAGTGTCAACGGAGATCCACTGCTTCGTGGATGCTTCTCAGAATGCCTACGCTGCATGTGTTTATCTCCGCTCCACTGATAATCTTAATGTTGTGACCATCAATTTACTATCTTCTAAAACGAGGGTTGCGCCTCTGAAAACTGTTACTATCCCACGACTTGAACTATGCGCAGCTCTTCTGGGCGCGCGCTTAGTCTCAAAAATTTGTAACGCCTTGCGCTGCGAAATAAAGACAAAAACTTTCTGGTCCGATTCAACTATTACGTTAGGTTGGATCAAAACACAGCCTAAACTCCTAAAAGCCTTTGTTTGCAATCGAATCAATGAAATTCATGAGCTAACAGAACGAGACTCGTGGAGATACGTACCCACAGATCTAAACCCTGCTGACATGGCGTCAAGGGGCGTTGAACCAACCATTCTTGTAGACTCGTCTCTCTGGTGGCACGCTCCCGCGTTTCTCTTAAGTCACTATTCTGAATGGCCACAACCTCCTAATTTTAATGTAAACTTACCAGAGTTAAAAGTTCATCATGTTCAAGATAACAATTCATTTCTCAATTTTATAATATTTGAAAATTATTCTAACGCTTTAAAGTTAAAAGAATTTATGCTTACGTTTTTCGTTTCATAAACAATTGCAAAACCAAAAATAAAACATTATGGTCCTTTAGAAGAACACGAACTCAAAACATCTCTTAACTTTCTCATTAAAATGTCTCAAATTCAATCATTCTCATCTGAAATAAATCTATTAAGTCAAGGTAAACCATTGAAACCTAAATCTCAAATTTTACAATTGACTCCATCTCATTGACGCCTCTGGCATACTGAGGGTTGGTGGTCGACTGGAAAATGCATCTCTTAATTATGACAAAAAACATCCGGCTTTGCTAGACAGCAAGCATCATTTTACAAAAATTTTAATGACAGCCGAGCACCAACGACTCTTTCATGCTGGTCCGCAACAGCTCCTTAGTTCATTTCGAGAACAATTTTGGCCCATTGGTGGGAGAAATTTATCCAGAAGCATTGTGCGAAAATGCATTATTTGTACAAGGCTGAAAGGCAAAACTATGGAGCCGTTGCTTGGTAATTTGCCTTCTACTAGAGTTTCTCAGTTCTATCCATTTCAAATCTGCGGTACTGATTTCGCCGGCCCTTTCTTGATTTCTAGTAAAAAGGGTCGCGGCAATAGAATTTCAAAATGCTATTTATGCTTATTTATATGTTTTTCAACTAAGGCCGTTTACCTTGAAGTAATGAGCGATCTCAGTACGCAGGCCTTTATAATATGTCTTAAACGTTTCGTTGCAAGAAGAAGCAAGCCCCACATAATACATTGCGATAATGGTAAAAATTTCGTAGGCGCGAACAATGAGTGTAGAGTGCTGCGAGCAAGTCTTCGGTCAATTAAAGAATATACTGCCAATGAAGGCATAAAGTTTTCACACATAGCTCCCTATTCCCCAACCCTAGGGGGACTATGGGAGTCTAACGTTAAATCAGCAAAGTATCTCCTTAAACGCATAATGGGGAATTCTACCTTTACTTTCGAAGAATTAACCACACTTTTCACACAGATTGAGGCTATCCTCAACTCTCGACCCCTTGTCCCATTATCTTCCGATCCCTCCGATCTCTCCCCGTTGACACCGGGGCACTTCCTCGTCGGACGCCCCCTGACTGCGCTACCAGAACCGCCTTGCGACAACGTCAAGACCGGACATCACAACCGTTACAAAGTCATGGAGGCATGTCGCCAACAATTTTGGAACCGCTGGTCAAAGGAATATCTGGCGGAAATGCAACAAAGAAATAAAAACAAATCGCGCAACAAGGAATTGAAGGTGGGAGACTTAGTGGTCTTCAAAGAGCCACTTCCACCACTAAAATGGAAGATGGGAAGGGTGAACCGTTTGTACCCTGGTACAGACGGTGTATGCCGAGTAGCTGACTTCACAACCCACCGCGGCATCGAGCGCAGAGCCCTCAATAGGGTCTGTCTGCTTCCCACGGAAGGATGGGAAAACTCAAAAGTAGCCTCCAGCTCCTTTAAGGGGGGGCAGGATGCTAGCGCCCCGTCACTATGAGCGGGGGAACGCGCGGGGGGCGGGGTGGCCGACCCTCGCTCCGCCGGGATGACATGAGTCAGTCGGCAAACAACGTCAAATGTGTATGTAACGTATTCTCAATCCTTTATTTTCCTTTTCTCTAATTCATTAAAAAAATATCTTTTTGACGCGCGCGAGCGACGCCAATTAGGCCCAAAAAGGTATAAAAGGGGGAATAAATGATAAAAGTAATCGCTACCAGTAAACCTTCCAAAAAAAAACAATAATAATAATATAGCGCAGAAGCCATGTTGCTCGATGAGTGAACATTCCGAAACCTAATTTATGCACTCTTCGAATTGATTTCACTTGAGATCATAAATCAATTTTATTAATTTCTCGCTGCTAATTTATTAACAAATTTACAATTTACTTTAATTCATTGAAAAGTTTGTTCTTATCTATAATATTTATCTAAAACAAACTCAAAACTTTCGAAAAGTCCTCTTTGGTTTAAAGCTAGTAAGCAAATAGAATAAATACAGTTGAAAATTCACAACAATATTCTATTTTTAACAACTCCATCTAGTTTTAGTTCGGCCCTGTAATATTATCAGCGAATCTCTCGCGGATTGCAAATTGAATCTTCCGCCTTTGTGTTAAAGTCCATTGTCAGATATTCAGAACTTTTTGGAGTCCGCCAGGCGAAAATGAGACTGACTGTAAGTATTCAATTTCGTTACTTTTGTTTTTTTTTTTGCTTCATCATATTAATGCCTTTCATTTTAAAAGTATTACGAGGATTTTTATAACTTATCATCAATATCAATCAACATATGATAAAACTGTAACTAGTTTGTGTCTGTACATAAGAGATATTTGAGAAAAAAATATATGGGGGGTCTTTATAGACCCAATAGAAGACAAAACGATTTTTTGTAGAATTTTTCTCTGTCTGTCTGTCTGAACGTTTACGCGCATCACGCAAATACTACTTGATGAAATTTTATACGGTCTTCTCAGTTGTATTGTTGAAGGTCTAACTTAAAATCTGGCGAAGGTTTTATCGTGATAAGTCGCTTAGAACCTGAGATATTAACAATAGTAAATAACGTGGGAAAGAAGTTCGCGGGTACAGGCTAGTCAGTTATAGACGTCCTTATCTCTGAACCACCAGGTTTAGTTGTCAAGTCTACTAAATTGATTACTACAGAAATAGGACTTTTATTGCACAAATAAAACTGTACAGAGTAACTATAAGAAATTTGGAAATGGTACCTTTGCAAAAGTTTATCAATCTGACGAGCATTTTCTATTGACGTATAAAAATCGAAGATCAGGATCATCTGATGAAGAATTCCAAGAGACCAGCTACATTATTACATATATGGAAATAGCGAATTGATTCATTTTAACACCGCGACTGTACTACGAGTAGGTACCTAATATATTCCCGCGGGACACGGGATAATCAAATGGCTGAAATTTTGTTGACTGGAGTTCAGGTTACTACTAAGTGAAACTCACGTGGGCGAAGCCGCGGGCAACAGCTAGTCTATAATCCATACTAATATTATAAATGCGAAAGTTTGGATGTGAGTTTGTGAGTTTGTGAGTTTGTGAATTTGTGAGTTTGTGAGTTTGTGAGGATGTTTGTTACTCAATCACGCAAAATCTACTGGACGGATTTCGATGAAATTTGGTACAGAGGTAGATAATGACCTGGAATAGCACATAGGCTACTTTTTATCCCGGGAAAAAGTACTGTTCCCGTGGGAAATTCACGCGGGCGAAGCCGCGGGCAAAAGCTAGTATAAACTAAATTAACCAAAAATAAAAACTATAAGTAAACTAAAAATAAACTAAATAAAACTAAAATTAAATATTTACAAAAACGCCAGTCCCGACAATTCGTTGCCCAGAAGGCTGACAGCATTGCCACGTTGGATGGCAAAGCTTAATCTCTGAGCGAGATAAATGCCAGCCCTCGGGGCACGAGAAACCTCAACCAATTTCTGGGCAATGGCGCCATATAATTTATGGGCTGAAGGTCCCCACGGCCCTAAGATCTCAACCCCAAACGGCTCAAAAATGTAGAAATCACCGAAAATGAATTATATTTATAATCGTGTCTCGATAAATAGTGTCGTTTTTCAATAGTACAGTTTTATCTCTAAAACATATATTGGCGCGACGTAGCAATAGTATCAACCCAAATGGTACTCTATCGTGTCACATTACTCAGATGTTTTACATCTACCGGGCGTCCCGTGACGGCAAACTTTTTTGATGTGGAACATCTGTTCGCGCCGCAAGATATTTTTTAAATTTTCAATCCAAATGATGATAAATTCGAGAAACCATAGACATTCTCATTCCAATTGTTTGTGATTTGGTTGGAATACTTTTAATTTATTCCATGTGTGGCTAAATTGATTCGATAAGTAGAAATTAGAGTACACTATCAATCACCACATTGGATCGAATACTTATTGAAAGCATTCGCCGTTAATAAGCGTTGCTACAGACGATTTAGACAATAGGAACAATGCACAAACCACTTACCATGTAGGCAGGCTTCGAGCACGATTCCTCACGAATAGTTCTTCCTTTAGACACCTAGCCGGCCAGCCACACACGATTATAAAGTTCCAAAAACACTGTTGAGCACTTGAAGTTTTATTAAGAATAATTGAGTAAAATGTAATGTTTGGTGCGCGCGCGCCTTCGCTTTTACGTACAGACACGGAGAGGTTTTTACTGGTTCTGCCACCAGCCTTCTGCTACCAGCCTATGGCGTTGATCTCTCAGACACCGGTAGGATCTGCGCATGCGCCAGCGGAAGTCCGGGCGCCCCATTGGCTAAATAGAACTGCAGCACAGCGAATTGTGATGATTGATAAGTGTATCGGTAAGGCGCGCGAAATTCAAATTGAAAGGTAAACAAGATTTGCGTTGAAAACGGAACATTCCGCCCACCAAAATACCAATAGGATTTTCCCAGAGTAAGAATAAGAAACGGTAATTAACGATAAATATGTTTAAGTTATTATTCTAAACTTAAAAGCTAACAAATGATAAGTTGAAACGATTATACGGAGGGTAGAGGACATAGCTTGACCAAAGGTCTCTTAAGCGAGTGATCCCTGGCTGTTCTAACGGTTGCGACTCGAACTACCCCATCAGGGCCAGGATGCAAGGAAACAACTCGTCCTAATGCCCATTGAAGAGGAGGCCGATTGTCCTCTTTTATAAGTACGATTGAGTTTACAATTAACGGTGTTGAGTCCGTGGTCCATTTTGCTCGCTGAGTTAACCCATGTAAATATTCATTTTTCCAGCGTTTCCAAAATTGTTGTTGAAAAGATTGGATAAGTTGCCATCGATTTAGTCGATTGATTTTTACGTCCTTGTAGTCGAAGTCAGGAACTGCTGTAAGAGGTTCCAGCGTTAAAAAATGACCGGGCGTAAGAACGTTCAAATCGTTGGGATCCGAGCTCAATGGACACAAAGGCCGCGAATTTAAAATTGATTCGATCTGAGCGAAGAGTGTGGTAAGCTCTTCAAACGTTAAGACCTGATCGCCAACAATACGGTACAAATGACTCTTTGCGGCTTTGATTTGGATTTCCCACACCCCTCCAAAGTGGGGAGCAGAAGGTACGTTACGTTTAAAATCTATTTTTTCCGCATGAGAGGCTTGTTCGATACCTGACGCTAGTTGTGAACTTGCACCAACGAAATTCGTACCGCAGTCAGAGTGAATAACATTGCAGCGGCCGCGACGAGAAACGAAGCGACGCAATGCCGCGATGAAGCCGTCAGTCGATAAAGTAGAAACCACCTCAAGGTGCACTGCTTTTGTGCTCAAGCATACGAATAAACACAAGTACGCTTTATCGATTTTAGCACCACGATGAAGCCCGAGCTTAATTCGAAAAGGCCCTCCTAGATCGACACCTACGACAGAGAAGGGTTTTGCCTGATTGACACGAAAGGCCGGAAGGTCGCTCATAAAGGGTTGCAAAGGTTTCGGTTTAAGACGGTAGCATCTTATGCATCTTGAAAGATGATGACGTACAGCATGCTTTGCCGCAAGTATCCAAAACTGTTGTAAAATCAGATAGTTGGTTGTGTTCAGACCGGGATGAAAATTGTTTCGATGAATAGATTCGATTACAGCTGATGTAAGAACACTCTTTTTGGGCAATAATGCGGGATACTTATGTTCGAAGTCAAGATCGGAGCGCGATAGGCGCCCGCCTACTCTGAGTATACCCTGCTCGTCCAAAAACGGGTTTAGTTTACGAAAACTGCGAGGTAACTGTATCTTTGATTGTAATTTGGATATGACATCCAAAAAACAACGATGTTGGAAATGTTTGACGATAATTAGTAACGCACGATGACGCTCAGCGTCCGTTACGAAAAAGATTATCTGATCGCGGAACAGTGTTACGCATGTTATTACAAAACCTGCGAACGTAAGCGATAATGCGACAGATTTTATCTAAAGAAGAATATTTTTCGAATAGCCGATCAATTATAGACGTGTGATTAACGCTTTCGATTTGATCCGAAACGAGAACCGTGGTGCGACGCTGCTCAGAGAGCACCGCATTGTCATCGTTTGAACGATTTTTCGATGTATCGATTGGCCACTCAGACTGTGGTTGAGACAACCATTCTGGGCCCGCCCACCATAGGGCATTGTTTAGCAAATCGTGAGGCAATTGCCCACGCGAACAAACATCTGCAGGATTTGTGACAGATGGTACGTGCCTCCAGCACTCGGTCGGTACGATATCTTGAATGTGACTTACGCGGTTTGCAACGAATGTCACCCAGCGAGAAGAAGGAGCTCGCAACCAGGATAAGGTAACGGTGGAATCACACCACAGATAAGTGTCATGGACAGGAATCCGCAGCGTGTCCTTGACAAATTTGATAAGGTCTGTAAGCAAAACTGCACCACACAGCTCTAAGCGAGGTAACGATTGACGTTTTAAAGGAGCTACACGAGCCTTTGCACATACGAGAAAGACGCGAACGGAGCCGTCAGACTCGATAACACGCAGGTATATAACGGCGCCATATGCTGCTTCGGAGCTGTCACAAAATCCATGCAGTTGATATGATTGAGCGCTATCGGTAGCGTATTTACGTGGAATTTTAAGATTCCTAACTTGAAGAAGCTGTTCAGAGAACTTTTCCCATTGAGAGATAATTTCCGGTGGGGGCTTATCATCCCATGAAAGACCTAGAATCCAAAGCTTTTGAATAAGACATTTGGCATGAATTGTCAAAGGAGATAGAAAACCCAGAGGATCGAAAATTCTGGCAACCTCACTCAAAATCGTTCGCTTGGTGCACGGTTGATTAGATGGATTAACGGTAAAGACGAACGAATCCGAAGCAGGCTCCCACTTAAGGCCCAGAACCTTGATAGTTGTGTCTTCAGTTTCGGTAAAAGTGATTGCTTCTGAAAGACACGCCTCCGCGGGAAGATCGCTAAGTAGCTCGGGTCGGTTACTCACCCATTTTCGGAGCTCAAACGAGCCAAGACCGAAAAGAGCGATGAGTTGAGTTTTGATTTCTCTGGCGTCCTTCAGCGATGAGCTTCCGGATATGACGTCATCAACGTATATGTCGGAAGTTAAAACGGTTTTGGCCTTTGGGTACTTGTGACCCTCATCGTTGGCCAGTTGCTGAATAGAGCGGCACGCCAGGAATGGAGCGGAAGACACTCCGTACGTTACGGTATTTAATACGTACTCTTGAAGAGGCTCATCTGGGTGAGCTCGCCAGAGAATACGTTGATAATCACGATGTTGAGGAGCTAGGTTGATTTGACGGTACATTTGGCGCACGTCTGCCATGAAGACAATTGCGTGCTCACGGAAATGAAGAAGGATCTCTACGATATTTGATTGTAGCTTCGGTCCCGTCAGCAGCGAGTCGTTTAGCGATTTGGAAGTTGCATCTTTAGCCGAGGCGTCGAATACAACGCGAAGCTTCGTTGTAGCGCTGTCGGGACGTAGCACACAATGGTGCGGTATATAATACTTGCCTTGACCCATTTGCTTGGCAGGTACCAGAGTCATGTGACCACTGTCGATATAGTCAGTCATGAACTCCACGTATTGTTGGTTTAAATTGTGATCGCGATACAGACGCCTTTCAATGGCATGAAAGCGTCGTAAGGCTATCTCTCGAGAACCTTCAAAGACTGGCTCCTCGTCGTCCTTGAAGGGGAGACAAACTACATATCTACCTGTCTCGTCACGGTAGTGATTACTGAGAAAACTATTTTCACAGCGTTGCTCTTCTGGGGTCAATCGGAAAGATTGTGGAACGTTATCGATTTCCCAGAAACGTTGAACAATTTTGTTTAAACTATCGTCTACGGTAGAAGGGGCTACTCCTAGTAGACTGGACGATGCGAGTCTGGACTTCCCAAGAAGAAGCCAGCCGAAGACTGAGTTGAAAGCTCGCGGTTGAGAGGCGTTACCCTTCAGACGTTGTTCGAGAAGTGACTCAGCAAAGACGTCGGCACCTAACAAGACGTCGATTGGACCAGGGATGTCAAAACCAGGATCAGCTAGCGGTAGTGTTTTGACCTCCTCCCATCCTTTCGTATTTAGCCTTGCTATCGGTTGATCTCCGCAAATGCTCGGTATGACGAGCATTCCCAGACGAAACTTTACGTTACAGTTGGTGCCAATGTCGCATGTAACAAAGCCACTGACTGAGGCAGGGCTGCCCCCTAACCCATAAACGTTGATATTACCAGTTATAGGTTTTAGATTTAATCGTTGAGCGGCGTGAGCCGTGAGAAAATTGTTTTGACTGCCGGTGTCAAATAACGCGCGAAATGTATGAAATTCACCAGAAGCATCACGAATCTGGACGAGAGCTGTTGCCAGTAACACGGTTGTGGTTACGGTTGGATCAGACTGAGTTAACGAATCCTTAGCCACTAAGGTCGCCGAGCTTGCCGCCGGCTCCTTATGTAGCAAAGTGTGGTGTTTACGTCTACATTGTCGACATGAAAACATTGATGTGCACTCTCGCACTGAATGGGATGCGTTAAGACAATTGTAGCACCATTTCTTTTCAGTGGCCACAGCCATGCGCTCATCTATTGATTTTGCCAAAAATCACTACAGGCCGAGATGTGATGTTCATTACGACAGTAGGCACATTTACGAATCGGAGTGCTCGAATTATGAGCAGGTTTCGCTTGTTGTTTATCACCAACATTTTTATGAGTAGTGACGGTGGGAGCGACAAGCGAATGCGTGACGTTATGTCGCTTGAACTTCTGTGAAGTTCCCGGTGTGTCCTTTGAAACGTTAGCGGTTTTATTGGTAACATTCGAAAAGTGCGTGTCGCGAATTAATGCTTCACCTTTAGAGTGTAAGAATGCCCTTAAATGGTTATACTGTGGAAGCTCAATATCGGTATGTTTTTCCTCAAACTCGCGTCTTAATTTGGTATCGAGTTTGGCCAGAACATTATAACAAAGAACAAAATCCCATTTATCGGTAGGTAATTTTAAAGTTTTTAAAATTGTTAAGTTCTCATCGATCGTGTCTAAGGCGCGTCGAAAATCTTGAGCGTTCGAAGTCTTTAAACTAACGTCCAAGATATCACGCCAGCACGTAAACGCTAATTCGCGTTTATCTTCATAACGGGACTTGAGAGCCTCGTACGCACTTAAATAATGTTCACTTGCAACAGGAAAAGTTCTAATGAACGATAAAGCATCACCACTTAAAACTGACACGAGATAGTGAAATTTCTCAATATTACATAAGGAGGTAGAATCATGTATCAACGCGTTATAAGTTGCAATGAACTCAGGCCATTCCTTGATAGCACCGGAAAAAGTTGGCAACGAAATTTTTGGTAACCGCATATTTCCACTGTGCGAACCGGTCAATGAATTATGTTTCGAAGTGTCAGCTTGTTGAGATGAACGTTGTTCAAATTTTCGTTGAATTGCCAACACTTGAAAATACAATTCGTCAAATCGATCCTGAAGTTCATCGTCCTCCTCATCGGCATCATCCTTAAGAAGGTCCAAAATAATAAAATGGGAGTCATGAAAACTATCAGCAATCGTTTTTATTTCATGACAATATGAAAGAAATAACCCTACTTGTGATTCATCGGTATTGGCTAAGGTACCTACTTCCAAAGCCTTCGTTAAGCGATTATATGCTATAGTTCGTTTACGTCGCAAACTGGGCAAATTATTAATAGTGTACGTATTTTCGATACCCTTTTTAATAGTAGGTTTAGATTTACGCCTTGATAGTAAAGACATAATTAATATCAAAACAATAAAACCTGATAGCAACAAATATTCGGATTCGATAAAAAGTTTAGTTGCGAACGTCTTCAGCGAGACCGCGTTCACAAGAATCGACGAGAATCACTGGGGCGGTATTACACGACAACAGGTAATATTGTCACCTCGGTCACCTGAGTTTTAAATTGAAATAAATTAAATTGATAAGGATGAATTAAATGAGCGTTAGGAACACTAAAAACGGTTTGCGATATTCGTTAATGTACGGTAAATAAAAAAATAAAAATCAGTTTTTTGTAAAACAAAAACTATGATTTTTAACCTAAAACGGTAATAATGAAAATGTGAACGCACCAAAATTCGTTGAAAATATGATACGATAAACGATACAACGTCACGATAAAAAATATTTCGTAATTTGAAACGAAATAACTTTTCGATAAATAAATATCAAGAGGAAACGTTGAACGGTTGGAAAAAGTAGTCGAGTTATAACGAACTATCAACATAAAATTATGAGAAGGTGGATTTGCAATATTGTATTATTGCGAACGGTAAAACGGTAGATAATTTTATGCTAATAAGTATAAAACGACAAAAGAATTTATTTTCAACAAATATTCTAGAAACTGATGGAAGCCATCTTAAATCGATAATCGGTAGGTAAGGTACTCAACAAAACAAAATGGAACAAAGACTTGTTTTCCGATTAGTAATTGAAACAAAATGTTATGTTTATTCGTTTTAGCTGTACTAGTAAGTATAATAAGCGTGGAATACGGTAAATGAAGTAGCAATTACTAAATCGAATTGGTATTTGGCGGCAGACTGAAGGTAGGTATCCAAAGTTCCCGGGTTTCGGCACCAAAAAATGTGGCTAAATTGATTCGATAAGTAGAAATTAGAGTACACTATCAATCACCACATTGGATCGAATACTTATTGAAAGCATTCGCCGTTAATAAGCGTTGCTACAGACGATTTAGACAATAGGAACAATGCACAAACCACTTACCATGTAGGCAGGCTTCGAGCACGATTCCTCACGAATAGTTCTTCCTTTAGACACCTAGCCGGCCAGCCACACACGATTATAAAGTTCCAAAAACACTGTTGAGCACTTGAAGTTTTATTAAGAATAATTGAGTAAAATGTAATGTTTGGTGCGCGCGCGCCTTCGCTTTTACGTACAGACACGGAGAGGTTTTTACTGGTTCTGCCACCAGCCTTCTGCTACCAGCCTATGGCGTTGATCTCTCAGACACCGGTAGGATCTGCGCATGCGCCAGCGGAAGTCCGGGCGCCCCATTGGCTAAATAGAACTGCAGCACAGCGAATTGTGATGATTGATAAGTGTATCGGTAAGGCGCGCGAAATTCAAATTGAAAGGTAAACAAGATTTGCGTTGAAAACGGAACACCATGTTTTCTTAAACCGGCAAATTAATCAAAATTATTTAAACAAAGTGGGAACAGACGCGGGCCATTCATTAAAATGTTATTGTTAAGTCGGACCGAGCAATTTGTTTTCGAGTGTATTTGCCGAGTTTCCGTCAATGAAGTGTTGCAATGATAAATAGTTTACCTAGGGAGGAAAATAACACAAACTTAAATCTTAAATCAATGGTAATATCTCCTGAATGAGACAATGGATAATAATCCATGGTCTCATTCAGCAGATCATTATCGAGTATTTGATATGAATTTCAATTTAATACCTTTAGCGTTCCTGATAAAAAAAGTTTGACAGACGGACAGCAAAGTGATCTTATAAGGGTTCCGTTTTTGCCTTTTAAGGTACGGAACCCTAAAAATGATATTCAGGCGGGCAAAGCCGAGAGCAAAAGCTAGTAACTAAATTTAATTCAAAATTAAAAAAATAATATGTAGGTACCTAAGTATACACACATACATATATAGGCACATTTTGTAATAAATACTATTAAAGCATTTGACCTATATTTTTGTCTTATTTGTGTAAAAAAATACAAGTTTAATTCTTTAGACTATAAAGCAGTCTTCAACTGTTTTTCGAAGACACTTTGAGCAGTTTATTGCTTGAACTATTTAGTTAATTTACTCCGTCCAAAAACTAAGTTTCCACTTAGTTCTTACTTGTAACTTCACATAGTTAACAACTTGCGATCGAGTTAAGTAAAAGTGAACTATTTACGTAAGTTATTTTTGTAGAAATAAGGACAAATTTTAGAATAATTGGAAGTCAAAGTGTTTAATCACACGTACGAAAGTCAATTATAAAAAACTAGCGTTTGCCCGCAGCTTCGCTCACGTAAATTATACAGCGACACCTTTTTTCATGACCTGCTCCGCCCATTGGTGAAAACAGCATGAAAATGTGTTCAGTAGTTTTTAAATTTAGAGCGAACAGACTGACTTTATTATATACTAGCTGTCGCCCGCGGCTTCGCCCGCGTGAGTTTCGCTTAGATGAAAAATCTCTCTTGGAGATTTTCATCAGATATTCCAGATCTTCAATTTTTATACGTGAGCAGAAAATGCTCATCAGGTTGAACGACTTTTACTAAGGCGCCATTTCCATATATGTTATAGTGTAGCTGGTCTCTTGCAGTTCTTCATCAGATGTTCCGGATCTTCAATTTTTATACGTCATCAGAAAAATGCTCATCAGGTTGAACGACTTTTGTTAAGGCACCATTTCCATATTTCTTATAGTTTAGCTGTTCTGTTAAGGTTCTTCATCAGGTGTTCCAGTTTTCAAAATAAATTATAGCCTATATGTTGCCCAGGCTTAATAGCTATACAACAAAAAAAGTTTCATTCAAATCCGTCCAGTAGTTTTTGCGTGAAACGCGTAAATACATACAGACAGACAGACAGACAGACAAGAAATTCCAAAATATTTTTTTTGCTTTCTACTGTTCTTTGTACGTGTCCCTCTACCCATTTTAGTCAAAAATACTAAATGTACAGACAAAATATTTTTACTGTTTTATTATATGTATAGATAATATGTAAGGAATTTATACATTTTTGTGGATATATTATAAAAATTAATAATATTTGTCAACTCTAAACAGGTGTTGAGATCTTACCGACAAAAAGCGAAACAATTCTACTCTTTCCCTTTTAAATAAATAAATAAAATAAACATTTATTGACAGAAACTGAATAACAATATAACTGGTTGATAAAATAAATATATATGGACAAATCACACAGATTAAGTTAGCCCCAAAATAAATCGAGACTTGTGTTATGTGATATTAACTTTACGATACTATATTTTATATCAAATACATTATAGATAAACATCCAAGACCCAGGACAATCTGAAAAAGATTATTTTCCATCTTGACCCGACAGGTATTACCTTTCTACGTGTTCACCCTCCTTTGAGTTAATGGTATTTACCTAAAACAATAAATGAATACAAATTAGTAACATGAAAATACAGTAAAGTTAAACTTATACAAATAAGACCTCTACGCCGTAGCTTATGCTACGATTGCTACGACGTCGTAGCGCGTAGGCGTCGTAGCGCATATTAATACTAGCTGTTGCCCGCGGCTCCGCTCGCGTCAGAACTTTTTTTTTTTCATACAAACTTTCCCTCCCATTGGGGGTCGATTTTTACACGACTGACCGGAAAAAGGAGTGTTATGTTTTCAGGGTTCATGTATGTATGTTATATATGTAAGTTTCTTCATTTCACCATAAGTCCTGAACGGCTTAATAGATTTTGATGTGAGAGGTATTTTTAGATTCCTTGCATTCCCCAGAGTGACATAGACTATGTGAGTTGTCAGTCGTGTTTTTTATTTTTTTAATAATTAGCTTATTGAAAAAAGTAGCCTATGTTTTAACCTAGGGTCTTTAACGTTCAGGCATACAGACCTCCAGGTTGGAGGAAGAAATACAGAACATTTTAATCTAGCTTCTAACACAGCGTGAAAACACTAAAATGACAACCTGTCTTACACTACGCCACAGAATTAATATAAGTACTACGTACAGAAAGGAAGCTCCCTGCCTCTCCCGCAATATAGCGTACCCCTGCGCACCCCGCACTTCTCGCCCGTTGTTTTGCGGATTGGGACGCTATCACTATGAAAACGCACACATTGACGTGTTCACGGATTTTCAGTTACATTTGTAGTAGTAGTAGGTATATAAGATGCCCCGTTTCTATGAAATGCCCTCCCTGTGACTACGCTATAACCTCAAAGAGCCCCACTTAGCTGCATAATATGCACTAATGCAGAAAACAGGTCACAATGCACTTGCTTCAGAGGCAGTAATTGCACAGTGTAAGGACCCCTTTGTAAGGTGTGACACACTTTGATACTATAACTTGAGAATATCTTGACAGCGCTTTTACTAGGTACTCCGTTTAAACTAGTATAACTGGTTTAAATTCCTTATCAACTTGGCTTTACCAAATACTATAGAGTTTATATAAATTTACTATAATAGATAATAAACAATAGAAGGTTGAAACAATATAATGTTTTTTTTGTAAAAGAACTTGTTTAATTTCACTCCAACGACCGTCAAATTATATATGAAACGTGTCACGCTGTTTTCCACATAAACCCACATAATTTGGAATAATAAGACAAGATGAAGTGACATCCGCCATCTTTTATATGACAATGAACGTTCCTTTATACGTAGTATACAGTAATACAACGATGGTTTAAATTCGAATGGAAATTTGATTAATTGTGTGTAAAATTTATTTGAAAAAAAAAAACAAAAATTTATGATGTTTTTACATTGCTTTTTAATGTTTTTGATATGAATAAATATTGTAGTTTTATATTTTCGATACACTTTGTACGAACAGGGTTGTGGATGGCGGCAAAATTACGCGTCTTTGACACTTCTAGTACACTTTATTATTCCATATTCTGTGACATAACCTCGCTTTATTATCATATCAAACGGGGCGATAAAGTGTAGCATTAGGGGCTTGCTTGAAGCCTCGTTGCGCCGTTTTAGAGCTCCTAAGAAGTTTACCCCCGCGTTTTATATCATCATTGCTTCCAAATGGTTTAGGTTTATTAGAATGCTATGTTGATGACTGTAACGTTTCGAAGTCATCAGCCAAATTGCTTTTGGTAGGTATTACCTGTATGTGTTTCTTTCTTGTCAAAAATAATGTTATGGTTCCGTATAAAGTCGAAACTAGTTGGGGGTTCCGGCTAATAATTTGAGTAAGTATCCGTATTAAAAAATCATATCGGTTCTTATTTAACCTTAGACTTCGCCTCTCAATTTTTTTTTCACCCATTTTATCACTATAAGGGGTGTATTTTCATTTCATTTCAAAAATATTTCGGCAAAGTTTCTACGATTAGCGGTTTGGTCTCTACGTTGAAATAACAACCAGTATCAAATTTTATAAAAAAACTTGCTCTTGCACGCGGCTTCGCCCGCATGAATTTCCCACGGGATAGTGCTTTTTCCCGGGATGAAAGGTACCCTATACTTTAAACTATATGTATGTGAAAATTCAGGAAGATTGGTTCAGAAGATAAAGCGTGAAGTCAAAGTCAAAATTTTTATTGAAACTTGGCCTTCAAAGAAGGCTCTTTTTCACGTCGATAACTAATTATTTTATCATAATATATTATGTCTCAAAGCTACAAACTACTAGCATTTCGGAACGACCACTGCTGAGAAGAAATGCCAAAAGAAACTCATGAAACAGTCTTGGTCGCCTAGCATGCCAGAGGGGCTATTCATTAACTTTATACGTGAAGAAGGTAACAAACAAATAAAGTCACTTTCGCATTTATAAATATTACTTAGGAATTTAGGATTAGGATGTATATTTAACTACACACTTTTAAGACCATTATTGCACACATGGACAATTCTCAACACAACTTTAAAACAAATCGCTGTACATTTCTTTCTTTTCTACCATTTTGGACACGGTTTGCTCCAAGTTTCGCGTGCTGTGTCGTTAGATATGAATTTATGTCCAAAGTTACGAGGTGTTTTACGATAGTCGCCGTAAAATGTTAAATTTCTGCTACTTTGTATTGTTTTGTTTCTGAAATGGGTTTCTTTTGGACATAGTTGGTGCATGATTTAGTATTTTTTTTATTAGCCTGTATTATCCCACTGCTGGGCAAAGGTAATAAATAAATATATACGGACAAGTCAAACAGATTAAGTTAGCCCCAAAGTAAGTTCGAGACTTATTTTGGGGCTATATTTAATAACAAATACATATATAAAGATAAACATCCAAGACCCAGGCCAATCTGAAAAATGTCATTTAGTAAGTTATTAAATAAGATGTGATATTATTTTTCGTATTCCTCATGGCCGAGAGTTTTAGTCATTATTGCGTGGAATGGAACATGCAATTTATTGGCAATGTTAATGAGTTGTGGTTTTTCATTGCCTACTCTAATTCACACACTATCTGATGAATCATTAACTAGAGTGCAGGTTTCTTCACGACGTTTTCAACGGAAGCAAGTGGTCGTGTATGAAAATTAAATTACATGAGTCAGATTGGTATACAAACTAGCGAGGTACGAGTAAAATGCGAACCTGAGAATTTCCACCCACAGAAAGACGTCAAAATCACACGACCACCATTAACATAATTTAATTATAATTAGGGATCCGCTGGAGGGATGAGGTCCTAAAAGATCTGAAGGCCCTCAAAAGAGCCGACTGGCAGGAAGTAGCGCAAAACAGCAAGGAGTGGAAGCTTCTGGTATCGGAGGCCGATCCTCTTTGGGTCGTCGAGCCAGCGAAGTAAGGTATGATTTAAATTTTTGCTCCAAAAGAAGAAATATAGAAACAAGCTAAAGTTATAGTAGGTCGCTTTACCAAATTATTGACGAGATCAATTCAATTACCATCTATATTAGGATTAATTGTATAAACAAATGAAGTCTAGACCACCAAAGTTTAAATAAGATATTAAAATTGATATCCCAAGGTAAATTAATCTAATAGAATTAATTATACTTATTTAATATATAGTTTAAAATTCAGTTGAATATTCATATGATTCAATATTGTTGTTCTAAAACGAAAAACCAATACACTTAAAACTTGAAAGCAATAAACTCGTAGCGGCTCTACGCCGTAGCACGCTACGAGCTACGCCAACGTAAACCGAATTAGCTCATCTAATCCCCAAATTGAACGTTAACATAATAGCTTACTATTCAAATTAAGTTAACCCGTTGTCCTAGGTAAGCATCAAAAGCAACAAGGCGGCGCGGCGCGACGTGATGCGTGAGTCAAGTATAAGTATGGAAATGGTACATACTTTGTGGCCTATGTTGTCGGCGTTGTCCTGTGTAATAGCAAAGTCAAAGTCAATTTTTTTTTATTGAAACATAGCCTTCAAAGAAGGCTCTTTTTCACGTCGATAACTAATTATATTATGTCTCAAAGCTACAAACTACTAGCATTTCGGAACCACCACTGCTGAGAAGAAATGCCGAAAGAAACTCATGAAACAGTCTTGGTCGCCTAACATGCCAGAGGGGCTATTTATTAACTTTATACATACACTAGATTGTGTTATGTTTAGCACAGCATCGCATAGATTTATTTCGCTTACATAAGACGCTCTGGGTAAGCAATGTTAAATAGTTTTTTTACACTCGTAGCCGTAGCTCTACGCCGGTCGTAGAATTTTCGTAGACGGTCTACGTCGAAGAATGCTACTATTTTTAATCTGATTTGAGAAGATCTTGATAGAAACTAGCTGCGCCCTGGGGCTTTACTTCTTTGAGAATTTCGAGAAAAAGTCATATATCATAATATATTACAAAATAACTCAGTGTATTTCACTAAAGTATAGTTCTTGTGAACTTTTCCGAATAATTATAAGATAGGTACAAAAAACTTACTTACTTCGCTGGCTCAGTGACCCCAAAGTGGATCTTGGATCCGAAACGAGAGAGCGCCATATACTTATATACTGTGCGGTGGCTCGCCAGTTAACATTACATAAAAAAATGAAAACGAACTACGCTACGTAGATGCGATTATTAAATACGTTATTACATTTTACGAAGTTTTGCGCTTGTAACTAAGATCTACATCTAAGAAGGAAATATACATGAGAAGATTTAACTACAGTTGTTTTACAAAGAAGCTCCATGATTAACATAATAACGCCGCAACTCTGCAACGAGTAACTACGGAGATAAAAAAGTGGTTCCGTATAAATTGACAAAATTATAACTGTAAGTCTCAAAAACATGATTATTCACGAATGTGTAAAAAACGTCACAAAACATACACGTGTGCATTGATCATTACATACTCAGCTATAAAAAATATCAATAAATACCAATATCGCCTCATATCGTAATGACCAATATAGCACACATTTTTTTATAATATATGGCAGCAAACGAGCAAGCGAGTCACCTGATGGTAAGCTATGTATGATTTTTTTCAAACTAGCTTTGCCACGTAGTTTTTCCTCGCTTGAATCATACAGAAAACCTTACCCATGACCTACCTCGTCCATTGGTGAAAACCGTATGAAAATCTGATTAGTAATTTTTAAGTTTGTCGCAAGCAAAAAGTTTTATAATATGTACTCGTATTTGGTCACCTAGAGATAAAAAACAAATTCGCATCACGTAGAAAGTCGAAAACTGTAAAAGTAAAAAGCTTTACGACGCGCTCCAGTTCTCGCTCTCTGGGGACACAGACAAAGATACACGTAGTTTTGTCAACGATTTAGTTCTTTTTGGAAGTTTTTGGACATTGTATTGTTGCCATGAAATTTGGTTCACCTGAAATATTTCAGGAGACGATTTTATACTTTAAAAAATCCAAAGCAGAGATGAATGCAATAACTTTTAAATAATGCTTGAAAAAAGGTTAGGTGATCTATAACAAATTAAGCAAAAAACAAAATTAGAAAAAGTTTTGATAAGAGAGAATTTATTTCTGCACAAATTTTATTTCAATATAATATAAACATATTATTTAAACAAATACTCTAGTTAAGATTTTATTTTAAGGATTATTAAATGACAAAGAACTTTTTGAGGTAACGATAAAACCGAATTGTGAATCAAATCCTTCTTTCACTTATGTATTAACTACCACCGACTTATTGCTAAGTGCAATAACTACCAAAACAACCAATCTGTGTTTCTTATACTCGTATTTATCAAAACATATGACGTCACTTCCGCCGCCGCCCGTCTCCAGAAATCCCCAAGTTTCTGTGAGGCTTTATTCCGCCTCTAAGAACAGAAGTACGTGCGAAGTTTAAACATTATCACCCGGCGTCCTAGGTGAACGAAAGAACGCTGTGCGATGCTGTGCTACTAGGCAATATTACACGCGCCGACAACACAGGATAGAAGCTGTGCTTTCTGACGTCAACTAACTAAAAAACAAGTATACGACGACGATTTAAAAATGCTATCATTTAGCCCATTTAAATTAAATCATTTTCATTTCATTGAGTATATACGTAGGGTGGGCCACATACAAAAGTATACCACTATGTGAATGTGGTAAGAAGAAAGCCGACTGTACATACATTTGATATTTACAGCTATGTTGCTTTTGACATTCACCTAGGACGACGGGTCAGGATCGTTGTGTGCATTGACACTGTGAGGTCAAGGAGAGTTTCATTCTGCCAAAGGTGTACCAAATTACATTGAAATCTGTTCAGTAGTTTTTGCGTACAAGAATCACAATCATACATTCTCACAGTAGGAAAGCGGGCCCTGGGCTCCGATGAGATGAGAGAGAGATTCTTACAAATCATGTTTATTTATAACTATGTTATGTGAATTTCCCACGGAAACAGTGCTTTATCTCGGAACAAAAAGTACCCTATATCTTTCTCAGTACTTCTAACTATGTGTATGCGAAATTTCAGGAAGATTGGTTCAGTAGATAAAGCGTGATGAGGTAACAAACAATCAAACAAATAAACAAACAAACTCACTTTCGCATTTATAATATTAGTTAGGATTAGGATGAAAGGAAACGGATTAGTATGGACGGAAGTATGGATAGGTAGGTACAACCTACTAAAATACATATTCTAAAAACACATTTATGTACATATTCCAAATCCGAATGAAAGCATTAATTCTACATATTCCTTTGACTGAAACATGAAATAGCCTCAAATAACGCCTCAATTCTGTGTGAGCTCACACGACTCCCTAATTAGGGTTCAAAGGTTCGATTCCCCGATCCAATTAGCTCGCACTTCAATACTCTCCTGTTCACCAAATTAATTTTCTATGCTGTGGGTTTTCAGATGGAATGTAAAGGCGTGTGTGTATGGTTTTGGAACATATTTATAATCTATGTTGTAGCCTTACCAGTTTTGTTTTATCGTAAATTATAATGGCTCACCGTCAAAAACTTCACGCCGTAATAAGTGTCTCAAATTCTCCTATTTTACCGTACAACGCGGCCATTTCTAAAAGCACCTTATTACAAAATCGTCTTATGTTCGCGACGCCTGCTCACTCGGTCGCGTAATACCTTTGAAAAACATATGGTAATGTTGTTTACGCCCGGAGTGAAAACAAGTTAATAAGATTGTACATTTATCTGTGTTTTTCCTCAATGCCTGTAAAATGAGTAATTCTAAGTTAATGTGTTTGTCTGAATTATGGCTCATTTTTGATATTTTTTCAACAACCTAAAATAGAAATAGGTAACCATTCCTTTATTGACCTTTACTTTTGCGCAAGAATTTCGTAATATTCTCAGAAATAAAACTGGAATATTATTAGGGGTTACAGAGGTGAAGTTATTCAATAATATCGATCCTGAAATTCCTCAAATATTAATTAAACCAACATTCCTCCGTCAGATAATGGCAGAAGCTTTGAAGCATAGAATTTAATTATTATGCACGGCTCCGAGCGGTGGCCCCTTGCCCGAATCCAAATGGTAGATTGAAAACTATAATACTGTTCGTTAAAGGTACTTTCAAAATTCCTTTTTTACTTCTCACATAACAAGCAGCAGTGGAGTTTGTTGCGCTGCCTCTTCTCCACTTGCGCTTTGGAGGCGTTGGTAACCTTAGCTTTATGACGTCAACTAACTAAAAAAACAAGAATATGACAATTTATAAGTGCTATTTTTAAGCCTATATAAATAAAAATAATTCAGCGGTTTCGGCTCGCGTTGATATGTCAATCAGTCAGTGAGTTAGATATCCAGTTTTGTAAGTAAAGCTAAATACAGGACACTCCTAAGTAAAGTCCAGCCAAGACGTTATTAACAACTGTACATACTATACGGTAACTTGTCCCGACGAGCGTCGACGCCGCGACGGCGCAGCGGCGGATTGTCGTCAAGTGTAGGACATAAAAAGACAGAGGTCATTTTTACATTTTTAGCATCACAAATCCAAAAAAATCGGGCTTCATGGCGCACCCAGATGTAAAACAAATGAGTCATGACATCGAGTCGATTTTACTGCCAAGCCACGCCAATAAAACATCAAAGACGTCCTGAAGTCGCCAAAGACGTATTTACTACTTTTGATTTCTTTAGAATTAAAAGACATAATATGTTGAAGACATAGTATGGTGTAAAGTGACGTCTTTGGAGAAAATGCAGCAGTAGAGTTTGTTGCGCCTCTTCTCCACATGCGCTTTGGTGAAAACAAAAAAAAAATTAAAAGTAAAAGTAAAAAATTAAAAGTTGTTTTTTAAGCATATTTAAATAAAAACAATTGACTCTTTGACTCTTGACTCTGAAGAAAAACATACCGGGAACAGAATATAATGTGTTAATGTTATAAGAGTACTTTTTACCCCGAAATTCTTACGGGAGCGAAGCTCCGTTGATTTATAATTTCTATACTTGTCCAAAGTCAAATATTTTTTCTTAAGTTGGCTTAGAAATAGCACTTTTAAATAGTCGTATACTAATAAAATTAGTTCACGTCAGAAAATAACTTAAAACTAAGGTTACGCCATACCCTGTAACTTGATCCACAATATCAGTTTGATTACTTGTTTGTTCCCGAACCACAGATTCGATATAGCAACGTTTTGTTCCCACTTTGATCACTTTAATAACATTACATAATCACGAAACTAATTAAATCCAAACAGTTGTGACTCCCATAAACATGATTACTACCTAATTAGCTTGTTACGTAAATATTTGATGCTCAAATTCTATTGTTGTGTGAAATTTATACAAATTAAATTCTAAGTAACTAACGCGTAATTATTCCAAAGTGGTTTATGTTGCTGCTAACAATTATTACTCATGAATATAGGTATAGGTGGTGGGTCGTAGCCCATCCTTCTTATACATAAGAAAAGCTAATGAGTAATAATTCCCCAGCAGTGGGGATATTAAATTGGCTTTCTATGACGAATGGTGGAACATTCATGTCAACAGTAACCCACCAAAAATATTTTAATGTAAAAATATAAAAATGTAAACTGGATTAGTCGATGTGAGGACGAAGGCAGCAAAGCTCAAGTGGCACTGGGCAGGCCATGTTTGCAGGATGCCGCAGGACAGGTGGGCTCAAATAGCCACAGAATGGGTCCCTGTTGGCTGGTGCCGGAAAAGGGGCCGCCCCAGAACGAGATGGTCGGATGATCTGGACGCGATTGATAGAGAGTGGAGGGCTCATGCACTGGTTAGGAAGGATTGGCGAACTAGAGGGGAGGCCTTTGCCCAGCAATGGGACAGTATAGGCCAAGTAAAAAAAAATATAATAAAAAGTACCTACCTAATTTTAAAATACTAAAATGTAAAACTATAAACGAAGGAATACAAAGGTCGACTGTTAGATAATGCTTTTACATTAAGTCCACCTATTGTGCGATACGTTGTATTTGTGCAATAAAGGTTAAATAAATAAATACAAAAATAAAAAATATAAGAATAAGAATAAAAAATAAAAATTGTAAAGCTCCTCAAGAGCGTAGCCCCGCGGCGACGTGCCCAAAAGGCTGGCTGCATACTAAACTTATTAAATAGAGTACATAATAAAGTTTAAGAAACCTATGTAAAATATTTTCTATGATCTCGATAGGGTTCGCACTGTCAAAAAGTTATTAGATATCAATGTAGAGCCGTCAACGACAATTTTCTTACAAACTCTAGGTAACTAGTCTTTTTAAAAACAAAGATAATTGCCAAACAATGTAACGGTCACTTTTGAAAATAACATAGCAGGTGCAGGAAAGGCCACCAACATATTTGAGTTTCTTTTACTTGCTAATAAATATTTCATTCATTCATAGCACACTTACATGAGAATATACAATTATTTCACTAAAATCTGCGGCTAGCAATCCATTTAATTCAATAACAGGATCCATCAAATTTTGCATATTCACAGCACGGCTGCCCAGCCAGTTAAATTAGTTAGCGCGGCCAACTAAATTGATTTTTTTAATTTGTTTCTTTACTCGCGGCAAAAATATTTTGTCAAAATACGCGTAAACATTTTGTCAAAATATTGTGTGATTTGAATATTTTATTGTCATTTTTGTTAATAGTATTTATATTCCTTTCCTTTATTACCTAATTTTGAAATAATTATAGATTCCTTCCCTATCACCCAACATGACTTAAGCTTATGTTCGCTAAGGTATTACAGACTGTTGAATATCTAACTAGGTAGATAAGGGTTTAGAATGTTACCTGCTCCGAAACCACCCACTAAGATATGCACGCTGTAGTCTTTGGATTACATGGGATTTTGGGTTTATCATATCGATGTATATTCATTGTCTGACAATAATAGACTAGAGGATACTACTCTTCAGTTTAGATGCTTTTTGGATAATTTGCATGTGACAGCGCCTGTGGACCAAAATATCCCAGCTTTGAATCCTGCTAGTTCAATATTACAAATACAGTTTTTTTTTTCATACCACCACTTATTTCCGGTGAAAGAAAAAGTAGTGAGGAAACATTTATTATCATCAGATCGTGATGAAACATCGTGAGGAAACATCTTCAACCAGAGTATAGCTCTGCAAATGCATGTTTCCTCACGATGTTTTCCTTCATCTGAATCAAGCAAATAACAAACGCATGGTGTACGAGTAAGAATTAAACCTTGGACCTTTAACTGGCTTATAACCACAGGCTCAGAACAATTCATGAATCGTCACCCAATTTACATAGATGCTTATTTAACTGCAAAACTCGATTACAGACAAACACAAATACCGCTGAAAAAATACAAAATGGCAAAACCAACGAACTAAAAGGTCAAGCAACCTGTCTATATTCTGACCAAATCCGCGCGTCCTCTGCAAAATCGATCCTCTCTATAAATAGCTACCTTCGCAACTTGTCCGGATAGGCAGGGCTGTCTCCGGTTCGTTTGCAACTTGTTTATCATTACACTCATTATACTTAAGTTTAGGTGTGGTCACTTAGTAGTGACTGTCTCTGAATATATATTTTGGGATGGTTATACAATTCGGTACCCAAAAGATAAGAAATCATCATCATCCACAGCCCTCCGTGACCTACTGCTGGGTATAGGCCTCCTTCCTTTAAATCTATACATATAATAAAACAGTAAAAATATTTTGTCTGTACATTTAGTATTTTTGACTGAAATGGATAGAGGGACACGTAAAAAGAATAATAGAAAGCAAAAAAACATTTTTTGGAATTTCTTGTCTGTCTGTCTGTCTGTCTGTCTGTCTGTCTGTCTGTATGTATGTACGCGTTTCACGCAGAAACTACTGGACGGATTTGAATGAAACTTTTTGTTGTAAAGCTATTAAGCTTGGGTAACATACAGGCTATAATTGATTTTGAAAACTGGAACACCCGATGAAGAACCTTAACAGAGCAGCTAAACTATAAGGAATATGGAAATGGTGCCTTAACAAAAGTCGTTCAACCTGATGAGCATTTTCTGATGACGTATAAAAATTGAGGATCTGGAACATCTGATGAAGAACTACAAGAGACCAGCTACATTATAACATATATGGAAATGGCGCCTTATTAAAAGTCGTTCAACCTGATGAGCATTTTCTGCTGACGTATAAAAATTTAAGATCTGGAACATCTGATGAAAAGCTCCAAGAGAGATTTTTCATCTAGGTTAAACTCACGCGGGCGAAGCCGCGGGCGACAGCTAGTAACAAATATTTCCCATTTATTTTTTCCGCCGCAGTGACAGACAGGCCAAGAAGATGGCGAGATGACCATGAAATTCGTGAAGCCAACTGCTGTGACTGCTGTGAATAGAGACGGGTGAAAATGTAAGGCCTTTGCAAGCGTGACACATTATCTACTGGCTTACAAAAAATCTTGAACTATATTGACGAACACATCTTCTACTTGCAAAAGGCATTATTTTTTTTATTGAATTTCAATAAAAAAACACCCAAAAAGAACTTATATAGGTTCTTATAAAATAAAACCTAATTCGTCCTAGCCTGAGATTCTTGGTAATAGAGTTTGGTTAAATTAGTTCAAAATGAGCACTTAAAACTTCACATCTTGAATAGGTAAATAAATAGTGACAGCCCTGACAGCCTGTTTAATATTGCACAGGGTTGACTCGACCGAAATAGCGCGTTAAAATGTTTTCATCGCATCGCCTTTAGCTCTTCAACGATATAAAATTCTCACGAATTCTTATATAGATGTAGATTTTATCCATAGGTTTAGAAGACCTATGATTTAATGTATGGTTTTATTTAAAAAATTATTAAACATTTGTTATGAACTAATTCTTGCCCGATTTTTTATTGCTAATATTTTTAAAAACAACTGTGAAAACAGCAGAAACCTATTATATAATAAACTTAAACTTTACTAAAAATTAAGTCTCATTCTAATTTACGTCACATGCAGATAAATGGTTAAAAGCAAAGAAAAAGAAGAACTTAATTGTGTATATTAACATTTAAAAAAAGATATAGATACAGAATCACGTCTTCATCCCTTACGGGGTAGACAGAGCCGAGAGTAGTGAGACTCGAAGGCCAGGCTTAGCTAAATGGGGACTAACTTATGGGATGGAGATTCAGGTAAAATGACAGGTTGCTAGCCCATGGCTTATGAGTGGAGGAATCCCCAGTATAAAGCCCTTTCCCTCGACAGACTTTTACAATCTGCGGGAAACTATTTCTTTTCGCTCCCAGACCAGCATAGAAGGCATGCAGATAAAAAAAAAGATAGATAATTTGCCACTTTAAATGATAATGGAGATTTACTGAGATAGAAAATACCGTAAACCTAAAAAAAATAAAGAATATTTTTCAAATGAAGTAAGGTCAGCTACCTTCTGGGAAAATGTAGTTATTCAAACAGTGTTATCTTCAAACCAAATTCATTGTAATGGAAAAAAGCCATTTTTCGTACAATATTACAATATCTAGACACAAAAATCGGAATATCTACATGTAAACCAGAGATATTAACAATAATAAATTTCACGTGGACAAAGTTAAGTCTTGTAGTATAAGGCCAGCCCCCAACTTACATAAGCCGCATAGAACTTCGAAGCTCTTTAATTCAACCACACGCCCTTAAAATCAATCGAATTTCCGTAATTTCCGGTATGTTTGCCGATGCCGCTGTCGTCTTTTTTGCTTTTAGATGTTTTTGAGTGATTGACTAGTTATCTATAGTTTATTGTGTCATTCTGTAATTATTCAACATATTTTCGCAAATAATCATATAATGTAAACTTATCTAATCTAAAATCATTGTCTAAATACATAATGATTTTACTTCTATTATTTATTATGATTCCGATTTCAGTGAAAGTAGTCCTGAAAGGTATAGAAATACCTCTGAAGTTTGTGTTGATGTGGGTCGCTGTCTGTCACTTAAAAGGTTTACGAATATTGAATGTTATCTGATTATTGGACTAAAGTTGTACCTTTTATAAACATATTATGGTCATTCTATTGTATTTTGTTTTCTTCGATACCTACTGGTAGAACCATTTTTTTTTTGTTGTATTTATCATAGGAATTAATATAAAAAATATTGCGGGTTATCTCCTCAAAGTTCTAGGGTTATTGCAAAAACACGAAATTACTGGCGGACGTCGCCTCTTCTCCACTTGCGCTTTGCAGGCGGTAGTAAACACAGCTGTTAGTACATTTTTGACGTCAACTAGTACTTATATAAATAAAAAAATTATAATTTGACATAATTTAGTCTCACGTCTTTATTCCTAACGTTATGGTCACGTTTTTCTTAGTAATGTGAAAATGTTTGGTTTACTTTACCACGCTTGCTGCGAGACGTTTCCCGTTATTTATCTTTCAAAACAGAATCTTAAACGTTTAATCCTCCTTTGTAAGAGCCCGCATGCGAGCTCCACACATTTACATACTCTGTAGCTAAATCTTACATTAGCATATATTTAAATAACTGGGATTGTGCTTCATACGTCAAGTGGCGGTGGCTAGAGTACAGGAGTGCAATCGCCATAAGTAAATTCATACGAAACGCAACTGAACCGCGATCGTTACGCCATTTTTTGGATGTTTCCGTATCGCGGTAATATTTTGACAGCTGCTTGAACCGAAGCAAGATCGTAGATCAACCGAACCGTTGTCAAAATAAAAAGTTCCAAAGAGGCTGCTTTTTTCGATCGTTGCTTAAACGTTGAGGTGTTTTGTGGAAAATCTATCACTTCCAATATTATTTTCATGGAAATAGCTAATGAATTTGATGTGGCAAAAGCTCGGGCCACAGGAAAACATGAGAATCAGTGAGAATATTAGTGATCGTATTTAGACAAAATGCTTTCATATAGTATAAAGACACAAGCCATTCGAACCATCACAAGCTGCAGCTGCTCATTGAGAACGGACAAAAGGAGCCAGTGGCAGCAATGCAGCATGCCGGCGGCCAGAGGTGTCCTTCAGCTGGAATTAGGACGCGCACGAAGATGCTCCCATAAATCGTTTGTGGTCAAATACGGGCAAGAGCGGTGCACAATTAAAGACATTTTTACATTAGTTTAGCTATTTAATAGTGAATTTTTAATTACAACAATAATCTATACAAGTACCTACCTAGTTAAGTCCTTCAATGTGTTTACTTATGTGTGCTTTAACTTATTAAAATTGTGTAACGCCGGCCAGTTACTGTGTGCCCAGCCAAGCCAAGCCAAGCCAACCTGTGATACCAGACAATCACAAGGTCCTAGCCAATGCCAAGGTGACACATGCCAATTCCATAGAAAAACCCGAGTCTGAGCAGCGGGCCCTATGAATAGCTGCGGGTCCTTTTTTTGGGAATCTATTCGCCTTCTTCTATGTTATTTAAAATTAAATTCTATGTAATTAAAATAGGAAAATCTGTGCGTGTTTGTGTGTGCTAAATAGACTGCTTTGTTTGCAAAAGTACTTTTATTTATCCCCTTTTGATGCAATTGATAAGTTTTTTGTATAACATTTTTATAGCTATTTTGTAAGTGACTCACTTCTTCTTCTCTTCTCTCAGCCGAAAGACGTCCACTGCTGGACAAAGGCCTCCCCCAAGGATTTCCACAACGACCGGTCCTGCGCTGCCCGCATCCATTAGTGAATAAGTGACTCACTACCACAATATAACATTTTTTTTTAAATTTATGTTTTAGATTAGATTTTTTTAATTGTGGAAAACTTGCAAAAATTTTTCCAAATAGTAAGTAACAATGCTATTACATACATTATTATACATTCTTCAACATAATCCAACATTACCAATACTACTAGGTAATACAATTAAGCAAATAAGAGCTTAACATTATCAAATTTTTTCTGACTTGAACAAACAAAAGAATAAAACAAATATGTAGGTATCATTGCATTGTAATAGATTAATGTAATTTAAAAAAAAAGAACTGAGTATTCCACATTCTATGAAAATATTGCATTGTGCGAGCAAGAAAATTATTGATAAGGTGGAAATTGATCTTAAATAATATGAATAGAAAATAGATAGATAGATCAACACTTTATTGCACCATTTACAGAAAATAATGTAAAGTAAGACAACCATTTATTTTAAAGCCATTTATTTTTAATTTAAAATTACATATAGAGTAGCTCTATTAATTAGGGAACTGTTTTCAGCCCTGTAATTTATTTCCATACTCCGGCTTTTCTGGCATGTCTGTGGGTCCTGGATGTTCCTGTTGGTGACTATGACTAGACCGAGAGTACTGAACTGAAACAATGCAATAAATACCATTAAGTATAAGGGCCGAGACTTCTATGTGTATGTGAAATTTCAGGAAGATTGGTTCAGTAGATAAAGCATGAAGAGGTAACAAACAAACAAATAAATTGTTTTATTAGCTTGTTGATTAGCATTTATGCCAACCAATTAGGCCCAAACCCGGCACTTTAAATCATCCCGTACATGAAAAGTACAAAGAAATTGGTAATAGTTTATACATAGTATTACAGCATATTTATCCTTACTTTTACAAAATAAAGTCCCATACCGCATCTGTCTGTTTCTCAAAAAAATGGGGTGGGTCATAAGGAAAGTTTTTAGTTTATAATTGACGCGGGCAAAAGTAGCTAATATTAAAGGTAGTAAGTGCATAGATACATACCTTAGCCCATTCTTTGCTTGTTCTAGTGAGCATTTAATCTTTCCCTGCATTTTCTCCATAAGCGTGCCACTGTTACACGTGCTTCCTTTGACCTCACTCTTTTCAATGAGCGAGGTCTTGGTACTGCTCGAGATAGTTCACAGGGAGCTGCAATTGTTCGTTCGACACTGGCTTGCCGACGACTTTCCATTTTCAGCAACCGTACCAGTTGGATATTATATATAAACAATCTGCCTCTTCCTCAAATAATTTCATAACCCTAAGTCCTAGCCTCCCCACTTGGGCTATCTTCATCAAACAAATACTATTTTTTATGTCCATTTGAAATGTGATCCGTAGAAGAGTCCATAAATTAGTCCCAAATCACATTTGTTTCCTCTTTAACTCTCATGCTTAACTGCTCATGTTGATAAACAACGATTGTTCCAAGAAAAGCGATAACAGATGAAATATGAAGAGATATCTACCTCTAAAGATAGGTAACGTAAATAAATATTGAGGTAATTAATTATGTAAATATAACCTTAAAAACAAGCAAATGATAGACAAAATGTCAAAATACCTAGTGCGTTCAACAAGGTTCAACATAATCGATTGTCGATTATACTCAAATCACAGGTATTTACAAAAATACTTCACAAATATTAGCGTCCAACTCTAACGTTTCAAGAGTGATCATGTTGCAATTGCGATTCAAGTTCGATTGTCGTTACGAAGTTAGCGCGATTTCGAAATTTGCTGAATTGGATCGCAATTTTACCACGGCCAACGTTGAATCGTAACCGATCCTTAATCGAACCGTAGTGTTATAAATTAGCGCGATTCCACTGCTGTACACTGTAGTAAGTCGTTAATACAAGGTGATTTGTAAAACACTAACAACCTTCCTAGGGGTGAAAGTACTCGTGAATATGAGCATCTTTTTGTATGGGACTCTGAAATCTCAAAAAAAACAGTTTTTAGGGTTCCGTAGTCCGACAAGGAACCCTTATAAGATCGTTCAGTCCGTCCGTCCGTCCTAGTCTGTCACAGCAGAATATCTTCTACATTTATGGACTGATTTACATGTAACTAGGTTCGAAGATACTTCACATATAGATATCATTTTTAAAAATACAAAAAATTAAAATTACCCCTTTTTAAGGGTACCTCCCCACACATGTAAACGGGGTGAATTATTTTTTTGAGTGTACCCCCTTGTGTGGGATATCGTTGAAAAGGACTATGAAAATAAGGTAGGGTTTCCATACAACACTTTTTTATTAGCTTTTACCATTTGCGAGATATAGCCCGCCAAAGTCGTTTACACGGTGTCCCCCCCCCCTGTAATTTCAAAAGTCTTGGACCTATAAAATTGTTTCGGGTATCCTGTGATGAATACTTTTGAAATTATAAATAAAATAAAAATATAACTTTTTTCCAAAAGAACGCAAGAACAGCGCGGTGCCAAAAATGACTACGGTACCCTACTTAACGCGTGGTCCGATACGCACTTGGCCGGTTTTTTTATTATTTTTTCATACATTTAATTACAATACCTAGGTATATATGTACTCGCTTAAAATAAACAAAACCAGTGTCAAAGTAAAACAACTTAAGGCCGCAACTGAAAAATGATAAAGAAGGAAAAGTACTAAACCACATTTTTCTTAGGATTCCCTGGCGAGTGACACCAGGGTGAAAAATTAGCTTCCTCCGAAGCCTACAATGATCGATTGGGAGCTGTTTGAAGCCGGCAATGTAACTCGATACGAGACTATTACGTCAGTTCTCAGGTTCAAGGGAACCGGGAAAGGCAATCAATAGAGATGGTAATTTTGTCTTGTAAATTTAAAGTTCTTTATTAATTATCTTCTAATATTTCTGCGGTACCTGGTATTTCAAGTGATGAAATATATACATATGCCTTATAGCAAATAAAGTTGAAGCAAAAGATCGACCAGTTTTGGATCTCCTCGTGCCAAAACATAGTGGTCCAAGATTTATTTACCTACTACCAAGTGTATGTACTTACCTACGTTTTACAAATAAACGATTCATTCATTCATTCATGAGTTTGTATGCCAATCTGACTGAAACAATGATGTTTGGATGGTGAAGGAAAATATCGTGAGAAAAACCTGCGCTCTAGTTGATTTAACAGCTGTGTGAAATGGAAAAGGCTAAAGATGACTCCATTAACATCACCAAGACAATTTGATAAAAAAATTTAAGTATAGGTATGCCAGTATTATTTCTGGCATGTTATATATACGACCAAGACTGTTTAATGAGTTTCTTTCGGCATTTCTTCACAGCTGTGGTCGTTCCGAAAATGCTAGTAGTTTGTAGTTCTGAGATTTTTTGACGTGACAAAGTGCCTGCGTAGGCCAGGTTTCAATATTGTATTTTTGACTTTTGACTTTAAGTATGAAGTCGAAAATAGTCGGCGGTTCCGTCTAACACCCCAAATGACTACCTACTCGTATTTAAAATCATAATTACCAAGATTGTTTATTTTTGGATTTTTGAGCATCGCAGATACAATTAGTACTAAAGTACTAAAAATTAATAGTGGTTTAAAGTCCTGCTCGCATGGAATTTTTTCACCATATCTAATTTCTATATGAAAGTACTTTAGTACCAGATTGTTGTTATGTGTTTTTCATTCCACGTAATGTCCAAGCCCCTTAACCATGAAGAATAAGTCTGTATGGTATGTATATACCTAGCTGTGTGTGTATGTAGCTGATTTTCTTTGAAATTCACAAAATGTATAAAATTCTCATAAAGAAATAAAATGGTTAGAGGAGCTGTTTTGTGATTACGGCATAAATTGTTAGTGTAGTGTTGTAAAAATGTCGCGAACAGAAATTATTGCTCTTGTTTAATGTATCGCGCAGTACACTTGTTTTGACAATTTATTTTGTAAATAAGCTTAGCAGGTTTTTTCTCTTGGCACAGAATTAATATAAGTACTACGTACAGAAAGGAAACTCCCTGCCCCTCCCGCAATATGGCACCCCCCCGCTCCTTCCGCACTTCTCCCCCGTTCTTGTGTAACTGTGGGACGTTCGACTATGAAAACGCACACATTGACGTGTTACTGACGTGTTCACGGATATACAGTTTCATTTGTAGTAGTAGTAGGCATATTTGACGTGCCGTTTCTATGAAGCGCCCGCCCTGTGGTATTGGGACGTTATGACTTTGAAAACGCACATTGACGTGTTACTGACGTGTTCACGGATATACAGTTTCATTTGTAGTAGTAGTAGGTCTGTATATTTGACGCCCCGTTTCTATGAAGCGCCCGCCCTGTGCTCTTGATATTAAGAAACTTTTAAACACTGAAGTGGTATTTATAATTTCTCAGCATAGCGTGCCCATACACGTTAAACTTTCCCCTTTACAATGCAATCAACTTCGGCGTCATTTGAACCTCTAATTATCCCTCCCCTCCCTCCCCTTCCAGTTAACGACGTCTTAATGATTCTTCTTTACGACTCCTAAATATTATTACATTCCGGGTCTTTTTGCGAAGGTGCTTATTTCAGTGGGCCTTGAAGTTCTCATTTGGATTTTTGAATATATATTTTTTAAACTAAATAACTTGTATATTACACATTTTTTTTACTTTCACTAATTAAAGAGCTATCACCGGTTCAGTTATTGGTATTGAATACCGAAAACGCCGAACAGATTTCGACCAAACCCGGTACCTACCTAACTAAACTATTGAAAAAACTTTATTATATTTCCAACTTTATTTTTCTATAACCAATGATATACTATATAAACAAGAGGCAGATATGTTATAGGCGCGCGCGCTGTGAAGACTCGAATACGACCCAATTGGAACGTCTTGTAATCAGTCTGCGCCCAGCGCCTCGTCGAGCGTACCGCGTCGTAAGTTCCTGTGTCCTTACCAAAATATATTAAAAATTCCATCGTGTGTGTTTCGAAAGTGTACCAATTATGATTCTAAAGTAAACAAAGTACAAGGGATCTCTTATCACATGTGTGTATGCAAAAATAGTTTGATTGTTTAGTATATTTCAATTATTTTTCCAAATAATCTAATCACTGACGCCATGTTCAGACAAAGAAAGAGAGATTCTAGTTTTGACGTGAGAGCGACAAGGATGCGTGCGCTGCGGACATAGATTAGTTAGTGCAGAATCGAATACTGATGGTGACTTCAATGCCTAAAATTAATGTTCAGTTGTTTTTTATTATTGTTCGTTATTATAATAGCTATCTAATGTGTGTAATGGACTAATTTAATAAACATTAAAATATTTTCTACTATTATAATACATTATACTAATAATTGAGGATTACTATTGTTTTTCTTTTTATCAATTAGGTTTCCGAGTTTTTTCCGACACTGAATTGTTAAATATTTCAATATATATGATTTACTTTTATAAGATGTTTTATTTCTTACCCATGTACTTTCTTTTCAAATAAGTGTCCTCTCTACAACAAAAAATGTTACTCTATGCATAAGAAACATTGACGAGGAATCATTGAAAACTATTGCTATCTCTTTCATTCGCATGCTCTTTTGTATCTTTTGTCTTACTTATCAGTAAAACTTGTCGATGTGTGTAGTTTTGGATTGCTCGGAACAGACCTAAAACGCAAATTACTATGAACGTAACATATCTGTATTATAATATATCATTGTCTATAACCCAATTTTGTTACTAGACGAGTATCTATACTAAATGACAACATCCAAATTTCTCAAGTTCAAGTCCCAGATTTCAAAAAAATCACACTTCAAAATCAACTTATTTTTTTTTTCAATGCGAAGGCAGTAGCGTCGAATTCGCAACGAATCGGTTAAAATATTCTCTCCAAACCTGACAACAATCTCCAATATTCGTTCAATCGGCAACTTCGCAACCCTTCAAACAATACCATCGAATACAACTTAATGAAATAAAAACAAAGGGGGAACGGGACCGGAAAACTCACAAATCATTGCCGATTTCCCCGTCATTAAACCACGCCCGAGTTGGGTAAATCATCGTATACCTCAGTGTCCTTTATCTATTGTCTACGCGCCTAAGTAATAGGTAAGACAAAAGATTTGTAATTCTACTTAACAGATTTGGCTGTTTAGCATGTATATATAGTCATATACTTATAGTTAAAACCGGTGTTGTGGTTGAAAGGTCCCAGCTTTGAAGTTTACTTGTACTTCCTGGGTGTGTACCTACCTATACCAATTTGACTCATGGACCATTTCCGTAGACCGCCACTGGATTCCGGTAAACGAAAACATCGTGAAAGAAATCTGCATCAGTCATGCATTATCATTAGAACTTAAGCCAAAATTTCAACTATTTAAGTGGAAGTGGTTCTTATTTATCTTGCAAGATTTGACTCCAACATACATATCATACATTGCAAAGTAAATAAAACTTTGTAAATTGTAAAATATAAAAACAATCCCATTCGGTCTTGTAAATCGGCATGGTGCCCATTGAAAAGCAATATCGCAGATAAACAAGCTTGGCGTGAAACACACAAATTTCAACCATCCTAAATTACCGATAGACCCCAATCGATAATCGAACAAGTTCTGATTAAATTACTCAGATATCATCTCGACGTCCGGGCGAGGACCAACATGTTTGGTCTAAGGCTAGAGAGGCAGCGAATTACGACTTATATTATAATAGACAAAAGTTTAAATGCGTGCTAATGGTCTCCAAGGATGCCGAAGACAGTGCGAAGTTGAGTAGAAAAAGTAGAAAATCAAGTGGACCCTGGGCTATGTATGAAAATGCAATTGGGAAAGCTCTCAGATGAGACATATTTGCTAAAAAACCATTAATCTCTTATAACTTAAATTGAATTATACTTTGGTTTCCCAGTTCTGGGCAGCTCAAAATAATATAATTCCGCATCGGTCACTAAAATATTCTAAAGCTATGACCTAAGTTTCACTGTTTTCACTATCATAATTAAAATTGCCGACTTTTGTACAATGTACGTACAAGCGAGTAATCTAAACTAAAATTTGTACCTTTTCACAGTAGGTAGTTGACTAAATCGTAGAACTGATGCCAAACCTGGAACAGAGGAGAAGAAATACATTTATACAAATAGCCTCCTGCACAGGAGAAATCTTTTATTTCTAATCTTACTAATATCCATACGGGAAGTATGATACAAATATTATAAAAGCAAATTCATTTTCTATTATTTATTTTTTTATAATTTAATATCAATCTATGTCCCAGTCCTGGTTTAAAGCCTCTATTTCCTTCTTCCGAGACTCGCGCATTTTCTATAGTGTAGAAAAATGTTTACAAGTTTAAAAATAAATTTCAGGCAACGTCTCAAAGTTTTACTCCTGGTTTCAGGGATTTGTACAAATAACATTTTGTTTTTAATTTTATACCAGAGCTGTGCAGAATAATACAATCTTGCACGTTTCTCTAAATTAACAAAATAACTGTGCGGTTTATTGTCACAGATAATACATACAGATAGAGACCGCAAGTTTTTAATCCTCTGACCGCTCCGCCCCGCCAGGTTTACCTAAGTATTAAAAATACTAATTGAATGAATTATTACGTAATATGTAATATTTTTATAGACATGGCATGGCCTTGTAAATAAGAGTAAGCAATATTCCACACATAGTAATACGCCAAAAAAAATTGTAACAGTATATTCGTTGAGATTTAAAAGAATATGTAAAGCGATTTTTTTAATATAGAATAGATGCTCGAAATTACAAGAAATTGCCCCACAAGATATGTCAGGTATAGGTTTCTATTTAGATTAGACATGTGATATCTATTTAGATAAATGTCTGTGAGTAAAACAGTCATGTTCGGTTTAATGGCACAGCGTCCTTTGCGGTTTTCTTTGAATTAACACAGTGTTGAGAATTTAATTTGTGTCAATGCATGGGAAAAAGTATCTTATGGTCATGGTCACTGAAATACAATACAAATCGTACAGGTTTACTAATAAGCATGATGAGAACTTAGTAGTATTTATACTGCTGCACTTATATTTTAAGATGACCAGTTAAAAGCATCCTGCGTCCGGCGCTTCAGTAAAACATCTCTCTCTCTCTCTCTCAGCCTAAAGACGTCCACTGCTGGACAAAGGCCTCCCTAAGGATTTTATCCGTGGGGGAGTTTTACCGTAATCGCCACGCTTGGCGCCAGTAAAACATAATAAATAAAAAATTAAGAAATGGACTGAAAATACTGTCATGCTCATATTTTGTTATTGGGATTATTCTTTCTGAAATTCAACAGTTAAAAATGGGTTTAAAATAAAAATTATTAAAGTAATAAAGCTACAAAAACTCCTAAATTTTCAAAGCGGATTCCAAGAATTTAGACAATTGAAATTCACCGGTGCCTCCTGTTTCAATCTGCTAAATACCTGTCATTTCACTTCACTCCACTCGGCTTTTATTACAATTTATTATTACTCAGCTTGATATCTTTTTCCGGCGACTTCGTCTGCGTGTAACTTACTATTGTTTATATCATAATTATAATAATAAACTAATGTTAGCTGACTGAAGATTTGAATAATCTGTCAAGATGCAGTGTAAAGCCCTTCAGTCTTGATCTTGGTAGTGTATGGTAGACTGTACCAGCGATGGGTTGTGATAGTTGATTGTGCGCGTAGCTTTACATAATGTTTATGTGATCTATTGTGTTTCCATGTATAAAGTGTAGAAATATGATCCATATATTATAAAAGGGGTTTGTAATATATAAATCTATGCGTTTTATTCAAAGTAGATAAGACTAGTTAATATCTAGGAAACCTGCACACGTGATAAGGTCAGCACATGAGTAGATAGTTCCTTGATTATCTACTCATGTTCCTCCAGCAATACCTCTACATCTGTGAAAACCACATACAATTTCATTCAGTAGTCATGTCATACCTATACAGCACTCGATAAAGAAAAGAGTAGTTTGTAGGTGATGCGAAACAGTCAGACAGACAGACATACATGATTACAAACATACATGAAAGGACATAAATACATTTCTAGTTCTAACCTAACTAATATTATAAATGCGAAAGTGAGTTTGTTTGTTTATTTGTTTGTTACCTCTTCACGCTTTATCTCCTGAAATTGCGCATACACATAGTTAGAAGTACGGAGAAGGACATAGGATAACTTTCATCCCGGGAAAAAGCACTGTTCCCGTGGGAATTTCACGCGGGCAGAAGCCGCGGGCAAAAGCTAGTTATTCATATTTCTTCTAAATTTCCACGAATACATCTCGTCTGTGCTCGCACGGTATCAATAAGCTCCAAGCGGCTCCTCTCCAACTAAATTCCGTCGTCAATTGAGAATTCGCCTCGTTCCGTTCACAATCACCTAAATTACCTTTCATTTTGTCTCACTAATGACTCGCGTTAGGTAACTGTTCTGTAATTTATTAACAAACTCACGATTATTATTCTGTTAATGTTCTTCGCATATCAGTTAATATCGATTGAGTATGTTAGCTCTATAGTATCTCTATAATTCGAGTATTCTATAATTTTTTTTTCTGATAAATTAAAGAAGAAAAAGTGTCTTGTCTGTATAATTTCTGAATAAAAAATTTAATTTTGATTTTTATATCCCGTGTTATGGCTAAACAAACAGAGTTTGACATTTATTATGTACTAGCTTTTGCCGCAGCTACTCCCGCGTGAACTTCGACAGGAACAGTGCTTTTTCCCGGGATGAAAGAATTACCCTATGTCCTTCTTCGTACTTCCAGCTACTGTGTATGCGGAAATTTCAGGAATATTGGTTTAGTAGAGATAAATCGTGAAGAGAGTAACAAACAAACAAACAAACAAACAAACAAACCTACAAACAAACTCACTTTCGCATTTATAATATTAGTTAGAGGATTAGGATGTACAGATTTTTTATCTAGTAGTTTTTTACGCAAAGTATCCACAATTTCACATCCTAACACACACATTTTGTCATTTTATGATACTAGTATAGTAAGATTAACAGAGGAAGTATGTTTTATACATACATACGTAGACAGAATTCTTATTTTTTATAGGTAACAAAAAAAAAAAGAATTTTTCGCCGGAGTGAAGTAAACGAGCAAGCGGATGGATGGATAAGCGATCACCGCTGCCCATGGACAATCGCAACACCAGGATCACAAAGAGTGTTGCCGGCCTTTCAAAGAAAGACGTAGACTCGTTTTTTTAAGATTCCAATGTCGTATCTACAAAATACGGAAAACGTAGTGTTGGCAGGCCTCCCACTCCGGAGGACCGACGACCTAGATGAAGGTCGCGGGATGCCGCATGGATGCGGGCAGCGCAGGATAGCCGGTCAACGTGGGAAATCCTTGGGGAGGCCTTTGACCAGCAGTGGACGTCTTTCGGCTGAGAGAGAGAGAGAGAGAGAGATCTACAAAATGCTTCAAAAAGTACAATGCAAATAGAAAGCAGACATTTTCCCTCTCAACGGTCACTTTCAGCGATAACGTTTGTAATTAGTTAAGTACAAAAGTACAAAATCAGCGCTTTTTAAGAATTATTAATTGTTACGCGACTTCCTTTGTCCTGGCGACGACAAAACATTGCTTTTTGTTTTTCGAGGACTTGTTTGCACAAATTTTTGTATTTGTTCTTGCTTGTAATTAGGAGAAATTACCGTGATTCAAAGGGTTCTTATGGAAATTAAGTATACGCTTTCACTGGAAAATACCTTAAATATTCAAATATACGTATAGACAAGAACGGCCCGGAAAGCGACTTTATTTTATACCCTTAATTAATTGATATCGATTTTGAAAAAGTTAAGTATAGAATTAATTATGTATAATAATAATTAATGATTTCATAAAAATAATGTCACACATTAACCGAGAATAAAAAATAATAAAAAATTAAGTAAAAAAAAAACTTAAGAAAAGTTTTTGAATATTGCACACATACATGCAAGAAATAAAACAAAAACAAATCTGTCTCTGTTCATTCTGTTATCTTTGATATTTATTTTTAGAAATACAAAAAAATGTATTTCCCTATTGTATTCCACCGTGATATCTTTTTCCTCTTTCTAAACAAATCATTACTGACCAGACGGACACTTTTATGATGTGAAGGTCCCCAAGAGGGATCCATTTCCTTTTTCAGGTTACAATCATGAAAACCCTTAGTTCATGACGTGACCTAATATTAAAAATGTATGGTTTGGCTACTTTCTTAGTAGATAAGATAAAATTATAAAGAGGTATCGCAAAGATAATAATGTCTACATATAATAAAGCTATATATGGTACATGTATGTACCATGTATGTATTGAGCCGAAAGAAGCCAAAAAAATATTTTTTAATTTTTTTATTTAAAAAACTACTGAATGAACTTTTGATGCGGATTTAACAGTTTTATTTTTAAAGTCTTAAATAATCTAAAAAGCCGAAGAAGCTAATAAAAAGTTACAATAGAAAAGATAAAGCGTCTGCTCTGTCATTAAATTTATAAGAAAAGTAGTTAGTTTCATTAAATCATGGCTCCATACATTAATGACCTTAAAAGACAACAATATTCGCACTTCATACTCACAAAATTAGGCCCCACATAGTAACCACGCGTTATTAAAACGGTTGCAAAATTAAAAAGTATTCAGAAAATGCTCAAGAATCTCCTCATTTGAGCGTACGAATAAAGCAAGTCGTACGGAGGCCCTAATTCAGACATCGTCTGAATATTTGAAAATAGGACACAGAAGCGCCATTTTATTTCTCCCTTTTTGGCACTGTTACGTCGAGCCGGAGTCAATTTATTCCCGGTTAAATGCTGAATATACCAAAGACATGGGAATATATAATATACCAAAGACATTTAAATTTCACAGGGGAGACGCGAAAAAGCAAAGTCATTGTTGAATTTTAATTTGATAACTGCTTAATACGACCAAAATTAGTCGACTGAGCCGACAAAATCACATGTGAGGAAACAGAATCCTACTTCTAATTTCCTTTCATATCAATTAAATTAAATACCTACAAGTGTGAATGTAACTCTATCAAGAAAAGTGGGAAAAACACCACTAGCTTTTGGTGATAACATGTGAAAACGAGAATTTGGGGCACTAGCATTACCTAGTCGTATCCAGTTAGATCTACACCCGTGGTTGCAGCGCTCCTCCCAATTTCAGCGGAATGCTTTGTGAATAGTGATACAATTTTGGCTGTGAATGTTGCTGTACTGCGTTTGTATCTGAAGCCTTTGACGGTGCTTTTCTAGCAATTTTTTAAAGGGACGTATTGCAGGCAACTAGCTCGCGTAGCTAGGTAGGTCCCTTGTGGAAAAAAGATTTTTACAATAATGACTTCAGAAAAAAAAAATCATTGACAAAAAATTTGGGAGAGGTTTTTTCTTTTTAAATATTTGTTGGACAAGGTCGGTCAGACGGCCACTTAGCTTGTAGGTCCCGGGACACAGCAACGTCTAGCCTTCCAGTAGCTACGCCACTACAACTAACTATACCTGAAATAAAAGATGAAACTTAATTCATTGTAGATCAAGTTATATAAAAACGATCGAAACCTACAGATATTATCATATAAATAAAACCCAACGCGTTGGCTTAAATTGATGTTCTTTTTAGATATTATTTGCTCTCCTGAACTCAGGTAGTTTTCTACACCTATGATCAAAACCAACAACACATAGGTACATGAACAAAATTTCAGTTCGATTGAAAACAAAAGAAATACTTGCAAGATTTGATCACAGTGAGCCTGTAAAATATGAAGCAAAAGCCTACCCTGTGCACAATACTACCCCCGTCCGGAAACAAAGAATCATCGCGCGTCCCGGCTCGGGGATCCGATCGGATTTGCACTAACAATATTGAATGATGGGGGACGTATCGGGAAACTGTGTCTATTACTGACTGATGTGTACTTAGAATAAATAATATATTTATAGACTTTTATTGTAGGGATTGTTGTTTTGTTGGTACAAAACATTGGAGAGACGATCTGCGGTTTAAGAGCAAGTGGTTCGATTTTGTCTTAGATAGGGAAAGAAGGACCTTTGCCCAGCAGTGGGATTATTAAAAAAAGATAGATTTGCCCCGGAGTTCCCATTTAAACAACAATTTCACAACAATACTTCAACAACATTACCTTATTAGTAGTACCTTATTAGTTATTAGTGTACCTTTGTACTTAGGTTTACTATATTTTATTATATCCTAACTAATCCTAATCCTAACTATCCTAATTCTAACTAATATTATAAATGCGAGTTTGTTTGTTTGTTTGTTACCTCTTCACGCTCTATCGACTGAACCAATCTTCCTGAGATTTCGCATACACATAGCTGGAAGTACGGAGAAGGACATAGGGTACCTTTCATCCCGAGAAAAAGCACTGTTCCCGTGGGAAATTTACGCGGGCGAAGCCGCGGGCGGAAGCTAGTTTTATTATATATTTTTTATTTATGTTTCCTATTTCAGTATTTTTTGTGTATAAAAATAAATAAATAAACATTTTCAATCGACAACGATTGGTAAGTTTTGTCAGTGAGAGAATGTTTGATGCTACGACAACTTTCGTTACAAACTTCACGACGTAATAAAACTATTAGAAATCAATATTAACGATTATTCGGTCAATCAATCCGCACAAGAAAAATTAGAAAATCAGAATTTTCTGTATGACATGAAACATCTGATGTGATTTAAATAACCATAGATACATACATTTACGATTGATGTACGAGTATTTGTATGATTGCCAGTTTCAAACAAACTGATCCATCTGTCTGCGGTCAAAATGCACGTTCCCAAACCACACCGATATGGATAATAGTTGATGGATTGAAGCAGTGAAATTAATTGTCCAAAATATGAAATAATTCATTTTTATTTAACCTATTCATTGGTATTTGCTTTGTTTTTCTTGGATTCTGCCTCGTGCCTCAATAGTTTTAAAAATAAAAGTGCTCATTTACATGGTCGTAATAAGAACTGTCAAAAACTAATGAAAAACCATTTAACGTTAGCAGAATATATATCCTGGGTTACATCTCGTAAATCAGTTAATGCAAATACGATAAGTACTGATTTAATTTATAAGTGTATTATAGGTATATGTCGATTGCCATCAAACTAATCCGTATCTGCGGTTGAAACGTAGTTCAGAAACCGAAACTAAATCAATAATAACGAACTACTAATATCAATATTCCAGCGGTTTGAAACCTTTGATTGTACCATTCATATGATGCATTCACTTCATACAAACAAACATCAAAGTTTAACGTCAATATATTTGCTTTTCAATTCCTAGCTGCAATGAATGGAATATTACGTTTAAGTATTATTGCGAGCTTCAAATATGTCTAGTTGAAATAAAGGAGTAAACGGAATCTACTTGTTTACTAATGGATATATCTGCTATAAGGTTAACAGAATTGGCATCTTCATCAATTTACTCAGTAGGACAAATAAATAAATAAATAAATATATACGGACAAATCACACAGATTGAGATAGCCCCAAAGTAAGTTCGAGACTTGTGTTATGGGATACTAACTCAACGATACTATATTTTATGACAAACTAGCTTTTGCCCGCGGCTTCGCCCGCGTTAATTTCCCACGGGAACAGTGCTTTTTCTCGGTATAAAAAGTAGCCTATGTGCTATTCCAGGTCATTATCTACCTCTGTACCAAATTTCATCGAAATCCGTCCAGTAGATTTTGCGTGATTGAGTAACAAACATCCTCACAAACTCACAAACTCACATCCAAACTTTCGCATTTATAATATTAGTATGGATACATTTATAGACAAACATCCAAGACCCAGGCCAATCTGAAAAAGATCATTTTCCATCTTGACCTGACCGGGGATCGAACCCGGGACCTCCGGTGTGGCAGTCTGGCGTGATAACCGTTAGGCCACGGAGGTCGTCAAAGGACATAAGAACTTATGTTCTTTGACTATATTATTATCGTGTTAGTCATTTTCTACTCACTGCTGGATGAGCATAGCTTCCATTGTTATACCTACGCCCTCTTCTCTATCCTGTGCTCTCATCCCGCCTACAATTTGTAGTATTGTCTGACTGTCTGTATTTTTAGGTTCAAACTGCTATTTGTTTTTCTCGCTTTTTGAGTAGTAGACAAGATGCTAGCTCTTTTTATGATAATAATATTATAAGCACGGTAAGTATTCTTGAAGACTAATAAATAAATAGTTGAGGTCGTTTTTTTACTTTAAGTTCAGATTCAGATTTATTTATTTCGTCAGAAGTTATGTTTTCAAGGCATCTTAAAATTAAGCTATCCCGGGTAAAATAGCCCGAATATTTATGTTATATGTGTAAATCTCAATCAAAAGCGTATTTTTAAGATAAATTGGAATGAATATAGCTTTACGTCATAATGCAGCCTATCGAAATGCAGAAATATTGAAAGCATATCAAACAGAAATGCATCGAGGCATTAATGCACTGCATTAAATTCTAACCGCAACTCCCGGATGAGGTTTTGCAATATCAGTTCAGAGTTTAAATAGTCAGCATTTAAGTAATCAAAATTTCGAAACGAAATATTAATATAAATATAAATATTACTTTTAATATAAAGTTTTTTTGTAATACAAACATTACTACTTCCAGTAATTGATAAATATTTGATATTGGAAGTATAAAAAAAGATTAAGAACATTTTTTTCCTAAAAATGAGCAAATTCCAAGTGAAAGAAAGAAAAATAAATTATCACGGACGAAGCCGTGGGCAAAAACTAGAGCTTTGTAGAGGTGTGCTAGTGCGTGTAGTGTCCCATCTAATATAACATTACACATTTTTTTTTCATCTCACTAAAATGTGTAAAATAGCAGACGATTAATAGCAATACGGGAGACAATTGTTACTCGCGTCCACAGGAATTACCGCTCACAACCCTGCACGTGTCCCCTGAGTGGCGCTAAAGAGTGACAAAACTTCAGGCGAAATAAGAGCTGAACATTCACCAATCAATTAAAAATACAAAAGTTTGATTGTTACAAAAATATAGTGAATGTGGTAAACGCCATACGATTAAATAATAGCAATTCGAGGTTAAGTATATTAATTAAAATATCTTCTGTCTCTGTCTGTTGGACTGGTAGCTTCAAGTCAGTGGAATTGGTTTACGACCCCAGAGATCTCTTACAAGTTACAGCCCTAACAAGCTAGACGTATTTCAATCTGCACCGACCACAGAGCAGCTATCTCAGTGCCACAAACTTGGGCTACTACCATTTAAATTAACTCCAGCGTAACCTACTTTAAACTGTGACACTTATCTCTGGCAATTTAAGATGGCGCTGCATTCCGCTTTACGAAAATTTGGAGCAATAAAATTTGTGAAATTATATTCGTGGTGGAAGCTGCTTCATCTAAAACATCTATTAGCGCAGTTTGGCAGTAAAATCGACTCGAATGCGGTGACGGAAAATGACGTAGACCCACCGAGTATCCCGTCGACCCACCTGTATCACAAAACAAACATTCAACGGAAACTTTCTATAACTCAAAATATCTGAAAATGAAAATGATTTTATTCAAATGGGCTTGTTTTTTAGTTAGTTGACGTCATAAAATTACTTAAAGCTAAAATTACTACCGCCTCCAAAGCGTAGGTGGAAAAGAGGCGGCGCAAAAAACTCCACTGCTGCATTTTCTCCAATCTCTATTGTTACTTGCTTACTATCAGACTTGCTTGTTGAAACACATTAACTACTGTTAACAGCTAAACCATAACCCCACGAAACGACCCGTATTATCCGTGGGGTCCGTGTTCAGCAATTAGTTAGCAATCGACAACCTTCAGTGCACTAATCCGGTCGATTGCCCAGCTTACATCCCATGGCGAAGCGGCTGCATAGGCCAATATATAGGTTGTTGCTTAAACTGCAAAGTGTAGGACCTTGGGGCTCTGTAATGTGTGATTGAGAAATTAAAATTATCTCATATATGTACCTAATCCTACTAATATTATAAATGCGAAAGTTTGAATGTTAGTTTGTGAAGATGTTTGTTACTCAATTTTGATTATCTATACATATAATAAAACAGTAAAAATATTTTGTCTGTACATTTAGTATTTTTGACTGAAATGGATAGACGGACACTTAAAAAGAATAATAATATATTTTTTTAATTTTTTGCCTGTCAGTCTGTATCTATGATCACGCTAATCTCGAAAGTACTGAACCGATTTGAATGAAACTTTTTTTGTTGTGTTTGGAACACGATTTTTCATCTAAGCGAATGAAACTTTTACTAATATTCAAAATGACAATTTTGATAAAGATTTTAGATAATACTTATAGAGCAAGATCATTTACTTACAAGTTTAGACAGAGTTGAGACAGTTCAAACTAAATAGAAGCAAGTAAAAAGACATACATCTCATAAAATAATATACAGTTACCACCTGCGAAATACAATATTTGCCGAGCTTCTAATGAGTTTTTGATGATCGCTCAGAGGAAATGATGAGCATATTTTTCCGCTGGAATGATCAGAAAACATTTCATGCATACTCGCATTTTAACTTTGTGAAAAATGTTTGATATTAACTGGTGCCACAACAGAAGCCTCATATTAAAAAAGTACATGTAAAAGAATACAGCTACTCATAAAATAATATACAGTTACCACTTGATTAAAAAATACAATATATTGCCAACTGGGTTTGGTTACATATTGCAAAAAGTTATGTATTCAATTTTTTGTGTTATGGGTTGACGCATATTTTTCCGCTGTATCAGAGAACATTTTTCTTCCATGTAAAAGTCGAACAGACGTGTTTTGTTTGGATATTTGACTATTCAAATCGGTACTCAGAGCATATTAAAATCAGCCTACACTCACTAAGATAGGATATCGCTAGCTACCATTTGTCTATTTCAGAAATTCGGTCAGGTTACCAACGTTGACTGTACTTCAAGACAGGGCTTGCTAACTTGATTAAAAAAAACCAGTTAACTCGATTATACATTAGCCAACTGGGTTTTAAATCAGTTACGGTTGCAAAAAGTTATATTATTTCTGGTTATGTTCAAAGCGCGATATCATTTCAGTTCCTGTTCAAAATACCGGAAAGACCCAAAACATTTCGCTCTTTTCGACGATCGTGTTCTATCTCGCTCTTACTATGATTATTTCTCACTTTCGATCGATATAAATCTAACCAATCTACACTTTGAGACTTGCAAATGCGTAAGTGAGATAAAACGCGGAGCGATATACCCGTCCTTGTCACTCGCCCGCGCGGGATTAACCAGGTAATTTCGCTCGCGAGACCGATTCAAAAGGGTTTTCACTCCGATCGTAATGGCCATTACTGCGTAACCAGGTCAGGTTATTCTGCAGTTGACTGTACTTCAAGACTTTAAAACTCTAAAAAGTAAATTTACAACTTGTTATTTTAAAACTGAATTACAAAGGTCGTTCAGTTTTTCTGATTTCCCAAAACTCATGCAAATAACATTTACACTGCCTACTTATGTATTTATGTTTATAAATATGTATTTTATATCAAACTTTGTCTAAACTCAATACTTTGTAAAAAAATTCGTGAAACGAAATGCGGAAAGTCCGGTTAGCATAATTTCAATAAAGACCTTCAACACTCGGGTCTAAAATTTGCAATTCAAATTAGCTGATATCAGAGATAATGAGAATTTATGTTCAAATATGAACCGATCGGATCAAAGGCAGATAAGAAATTAATACCACAGAAATACAGCCAAGGAGAGCTGATCTCTTATTGATTGGGAGCCGAGGGAAGCCCGTGGGAATACTGAGAAAGGTGAATAGTCTACCTCATGACTATCAAATACAATTTTATGTTATCAAATTCGACTTGTAGTATTTTTCTTGTATAACGTCGTATTGAATGGCGTAAGCAAACTCTTACTTACTCTTACTCCACGTAAACTCTCCTCTGTTTTTGTCATATGATAACGACCTCCGTGGCGCAGTGGTAAAGACCTTTCCTCTGAACCAGGGGGTTCGATCCCTGGTCAGGTCAAGATGGAAAATGATCTTTTTCAGATTGACCTGGGTCTTGGATGTTTATCTATTTAAGCATTTGTTATAAAATATATCCTGAGTTAGTATCCCATAACACGAGTCTCGAACTCAGCTCAATCTGTGTGATTTGTATGTATATATTTATTTATATTAGTACAGACTTCATTCGAAACCATTTCCAAATTTCATATATTCAGGCATTTGAGATGAAATTGTAAAATAAAGTTAAACTGGACCCGGGGGAAATCGGGCCCGAGTCCAAGGATTAATGCTTTTTGCCCCAAAGCTGGGCCAATCGGAACTTACTACAATTAAGGTCGTTTGCATTAATTTATTGCAAATTTGCAGTCGCATATAACCTTTTTAGGGTTTCGTACAAAAATGAAAAAACGGAACCCTTATTGGATCAATCGTGCGTCTTTCTCCGAATCTACTGGACCAAATCAGATGAAATTTAGTACCCTTTCCATGCGAGTCTAACTCGCACTTTTATGACGTATAACTAATTAAAAAACAAGAAAATGGCGATTCAAAAGTGCTATTTTTAAGCCTATTTAAATAAAATCAATTGACTTTTGACTTTGACTATACGAAAGTGTATACACTCAACATAATTTATTGTATTGTGACATTATAATTTATAATGATAAACTGGAGAATAGAAGCAGCTCTTCGCATCATGTCCAACTGTTACCAAAGCGAAAACATTTCACAGCACAAAAACAGCAATAAACAAAGTTCGACGCCCGCCCCCAAAGTTTGTTACGCGCAGAAGTATCTGTATTATGTGCATTACGTAATCCCCATACCACTCAAACTGCGTCACTGGGAAGTTTAGGTACAGGCACAGAATTAATATAAGTACTACGTACAGGGGCCATATGGTAACGTACACCACTTTCTATAGTGCATCGCATTTCAGGTGGTATACTTTTCTATATGGCCCACTGTACGTACAATGGCCGGCCCCACTAGAGGTATTTTCCATTCAACTTCAGCCCCGCTGACTGCTAAATCGACTGCGCGTCCCAACGGAATATGAATTTTCGTGCTACGGGATAAAGTCCAATTTTGTATCACAATTATTGTAAGACTTTGGAATTATGTATTCTTTTCACTGTGCGGCGTCAATCTAATATGAACGAAGCGATCGTGCCTCGCGATAAATTCTGATTTCTTTTGATCTTTCTTGAGAATCAACCTTCTGTACGTTAGTTATTCTGTACAAGAGGGGGCAACCCTGACACGGGTGAAAAATTCACGAATTTTTTCCATCAAATTAATGAGATTTCCCCAACTTTGTTAAATGAGGTATTCAAATGGTCTCATGTTTTATTTCATCGGAATTTCGAGTTCAGATACGCATATATTTTACTTTCGCGTGCCAGCTCAGAGTGTTATTAAAATTATTTTTCTAGAAACTTCGTAACAAATGACATATTTTGAATAGTTATTATTTATTTAATCAGTTTTGCGGGATTGATTGACGGGGATATCGTGTGTTTCATTTGAATCACGGGCAATATTGTTTATTCTGAGGGATGTCTTTCTAAGGTTCTATGGGTGTGCTGTATTTATAGATCAGACAGTGTGTATGTATGTAGGTATATGATGCCTTTAGGTTACTTGAATAAAGTAATAACACAATCTATAAGAAGAAGTTTGCGTGAACCCTAGACATTAAACATTTCCACTTTCCAGAGAAAAAGTTAACATCCAGCGCACCGGCAATTTGTCCATTTCTCGAGTGTGTTAAAATTGTGAATAAAAAATAAACAGTTGACAACCACTGGAGTGTCCTTTGACTGCGACGCGTTGCAATTTTGTAAAGTGTTTACACGGAAAACCAAGTTTTTCTCTATTTTAAATGACTAGGGTAGACCGGGTACAATTGTACCAGGGGACGATTGAACCATCGCAAATATCTTCTAAACTAAGCGTCGTACTGTTGTGTGACTGAATCAAGCGCGCCTCCGAACGCGGGCCTCACAACCGCCAGTCTCGCGCGAACGTGGCACGAAGCGGGCGATTGTCGCGGCGAGGAGAAATTTCTGCACATCAAAAGTAAGTTTTTTGATGTAATATTTTTTAGTTATATCAGAAAATCTAAGCTGTATTTTTTACTTGGTGATAGTTTAAATGCTTAGTATAATTGACGACAATGCATTTTAATAGTTTTTGTGTCATATAGTGCTCGTATTCACAAGTAATTTACCTTTGTTGTCAAAATAACCTTGTGGGGACAATTGTTACAATTTCTTGGGTATGGTTGTACCGGTACAACAGTCCCCGTGGTACAATTAACCCCATAAGACCGTTTAGTTATGTAAATCTTCCTATTTATTTTTTCGGGTCAAAAATTTTAAAAGGTATGAGATTATAGTTTACAAAATATAATTTGCACCGATTCGTCATATCGCCTGTCTTGTATTCTGTCGGAATATTTATATTGTGATTATAATATTATATAAGGAAAAATATTAGCCAGTTTCTGACTATTGTACCAGGGGATAGTTGTACCAAGGGGACAATTGTTACATGTGCCTTTCCATACAATATGATAATTGATTATTTGCGTGTTTTTTTGTTGTTTATCACAATTTTAACAGCAATGTAGTAGCTTCTATGACTTAATTAACCATGTTTTAAAGTCCTTATTATAGAATTTGTTGCTAGAGATGAAAAAAAAATTATGTTTTATGTTTTTCAAGTTAACGAAAGTTATTTCAGTTAGTTGTGTAAAATTTTTTGTCTTTTAATTTTAGTTACATTAAAGTTTGTACCACCGAGTTAAGGTCATACTCAGAAATACATTTTCTTTGCTTAAAAACAGTGTTTTATTTCCTCAAAACTTTGGTACAATTTACCCCGTAATGGGGTACAATTGTACCAATTTCCCAATTCTATTCAAATAAAAAAATAATATGTTTATACTGTTTCTATAGCCATAAGAATGGTTCTACCCTCTAGCTAACTAACATAGGTATCGTTGAGTATTAACACTATTTAATAAATATTAAAAAACAACTAGCAATTCAGCACCAAAGGTAAAATGGTACAATTGTCCCCGGTCTACCCTACATAATATTTTATATATGATGGGGTGATAAAAAATTCTCGAAATTCCACCTGGGGCGCCAGAGTTTCGACACTTATGTAACACTAGCAGTACCATTATTTTTCTACCTTGTCGCAGTTGTCGCAGTTTGTGTTTAGTCAATAAATTTATTTTCTTTTTTTCTTTCTTACCCCGGGGCTCTTCTCCTATGGGAATTTTGACATACCCCATGTGTTATTACAGGTTTTATTCTGCTCGTGTACCAAATTTCATCAAAATTTGCCACAATCGAATATCCCCCCCGTCCCGGTCTGAGAAGCAGACCGCTAGCTTACTCTACGGGAAGGCGGGCGAGAGAGGTCACACCTCTCCTTAAAATCGAACCGTCGACCAACACCTCAGCCACACGCGGAGTGCCATCTCCGCCAAGAATCAAACGTAATATGCGAGCTCGTCGCCAAAGCAATGAGGGCAAATTTGCCTCTTTTAACAATACTAAATCACCCTCCCTGGGAGGCTCAGTCCTGTCTGTCCACTTCACTCTTTGCTGCAGCAAATGCAAATATTCAAGCGACCAGCGACGCCAAAAGTCCTGGCTCATTTGCTGCAACATTTGAAAACGCGACAACCGATATACGCGTTCATCCTTCCACGGGTATTCGGGCAGGGCATTCAACGGCCCTCCCACCAAAAAATGACCAGGGGTGAGAGCTTCCAAGTCATTTGGATCTGGAGATAGCGGACAGAGAGGACGAGAGTTGAGGACCGCCTCAACTTTACAAAACACTGTGGCCAGCTCTTCAAAAGTTAGAGCCGTTTCTCCGATAATGCGGCGGAGGTGGGTCTTTGCGGATTTCACAGCCGCTTCAAAAATCCCTCCCCAATGGGGGCAACTTGGGGGACTAAACTTCCAGGTTATTCCCCTTTGGGCAGCAATTTGACTTAAACTAGTACAATTTTTATCAATAAACACAGAAACATCCTTAAGATAATTTACAGTTCCTTTATAGTTTGTGCCATTGTCAGACCTAATAAGGGAAGGTAGACCTCGACGCGAAACAAAGCGATCCAACGCGGCGACGAAGGCCTCCGTAGTCAGAGCCGATACCACCTCCAAATGGACAGCCTTGGTGGCCAAACAAACAAATACACACAAATAGCCCTTCACAATACGGGCATTACGAAAGGGAGAAGCCTTGATCGAAAAGGGACCGGCAAAATCGGTTCCAACGCCGTCAAACGGTCTCGAAGGTCGGATTCGATCAGCGGGCAAATCACCCATCTGTGGTTGCATCGTGGATGCCTTCAACCTATAACATGCAATACATCGAAACAGGACACTACGGATTGCTCTTCGGGCAGACAAAATCCAAAACTCGCGTTGCAAAATAGCCAACAAAGCATTGCACCCAGCATGGGCGTTACGAATGTGTCGATCAGACACCAAAAGCTGCACCAAGGGTCCGCCCTTGGGCAACAACAGAGGATGGCGAGTCTCATATGGAAGATCCGCCTTCCGGAGCCTGCCTCCAACCCGAAGAAGCCCATCTGAGTCGATGTACGGGTTCAAACGAGCGACCGCGCCCTTCAACTTAGCGCGTCCGTCGCGCAAAATACGAAGCTCTGACTCAAACCGTCCGGTCTGCACGACACGGACCCAATGCAACAATGCGCTCCGGCGCTCTTCTGCACCTGCAATCGGCTCCAACCGCTTTGCCTGTGGGTTTCTACAATTATGTATGAAACGCTTAATCCAACTGGTGACACCCAGAAGCTTATCCAAGCTGCTATACCGAGCAAGTAGCCAATCCGGCTCCGACGTCGTCTCAGCGACTACAGCATGTACACGAAGCCCAGTCAAACTCAAAGAAGTAACATCTGTCTGACAGACAGGCCAAGAAGTTTCTGATCCCATCAGCCACTCTGGACCCCACCAGAGCGGGTGTGACACCAATTCTGGTGCCGTACAACCTCGGGAGGCACAGTCCGCTGGGTTAAGCTCTCCCGGCACATGTCTCCATGTTATATCAATTCCGATATTCTGGATTTGGGAAACCCGATTTCACACAAAAACCTCCAAGGTATGTGGGGCCGCGCGCAACCATGCAAGCGCGACCTGGCTATCCGACCAGGCGAAGATGTCTCGTATCTCGACCGTGGCCGCCAGCTCACTGGCAACGTGATGCAACAATTTAGAGAGAAGTGAGGTGAGCTCCACTCAACTCAAGCTTGGGAATAGTCAGCCTAGTCCTGATGGGGGCGACCTTGCTCTTCCCTAACAAAAGCGAGACATTGACCCGGCCATCGGCGTCAACTGTCCGCATATAGACTGACGCGGCGTAGCCTCGCTCCGACGCGTCACAAAAGCCATGCAGGCTGGCTCGATATTTCCCGGGTGGCAATATTCGACGAGGCAGGGCAATCCGATTGACTTCCTTAATCGATGAAAACAACTCGAGCCAATCATGCAATGGAGAGCCAAACAGCGGCTCGTCCCACGAGACGCCCAAAGTCCAAAGTCTCTGAAGAAGACACTTCGCAGAGAATATCACTGGACTGATCCAACCGCTTGGATCAAACATACGAGCTATTATGGACAACACCGTTCTCTTAGTCCAGACCTTTGGTATTTCCAAGTCCACTTGGAATGTAAAAATATCGGTTAGCGGCTGGTACTGCATGCCCAGCACCGCTATCCTGTTGGGATCATCCACATCCTCAAACAGGTGAGGGTTCTGTTGGTGATCCTCCGGGATCCCTTCTAGAACTTTAGGCTCATTAGACAACCACTTACGTAGCTCGTAGCCACCTGTCTTCAATATTTCAATCAATTCATCCCGCAGTAGGAGGGCCTCCTCAATACTTTGGGCTCCGGTGCACACGTCATCAACATACAAGTCACGTGACAGCACGGAAGCCCCACGGGGAAAGCGGATCCGTTCCCGCTCTGCCAATTCAAGCAATGATCTGATGGCGATATAGGGACTAGATTTCAAACCATACGTGTTTGTGTTGAGTTCATACACCGTCACAGGATCCTCAGGGCGCTCACGCCAGAGTATCAACTGGAATCGCCTGTCCTCAGGATGTATGACTGTCTGGCGGAACATCATCCGGATGTCCGCACCAAAAACCACTTGATGTCTTCTAAAGTTCAAGATGATGTCAATTATGTCCCTATGCAATTTGGGACCCGAATGCAAACACAGATTCAACGAAACCCGTTCGAAGTGGGTGCGGACCCATCGAAGACAGTCCTCAATTTGCCTGTTGAGGCCTTCACCACCGCGTGGTGGGGCAAAAAATAATGCTCAGTTGAGCTCCAATCAACTCGAGCCGGAGACATGTGACCCAAATCCTCGTACTCGCGCATAAATTCAATATATTTATCGCGAAGTACGTGGTCACGCTGCATGCGTCGCTCCATGGACAGCAGTCGTTTCTCCGCAAGCGCCCTACTTTGCCCTAGGCTAGGACGAGAGGCAACAAAGGGTAACCTAGTTACAAACCGACCGGAGGGCAACCTCTCCGTGGTCGATCGAAAAAGGGCTTCGCACTCAGCGTGTTCCGGATCCATCCTGGAACTCATAGGTGGCTCCTCCACCTCCCAAAACCTTTGCATGGTCTTGGCCAAGGACGCAGATGCGACAACCGGTGGCTCCTCCGCGGTGCCATTATCAAACACAGGGCCCATCAGGGCAAAACCAAAAATCGTAGACACTGCCATCAGTGAAGACGAACCCAGAGCCTTCTGTGTACCCAACAAAATCCAACCCAATACGTCCGAGCCCAGGAGCAAGTCCACTGGGCCGGGATGAAAGACAAAGGGGTCGGCCAAATCCAGACCCGAAACCAAAGACAACACACCCGGCGGTATGTCTGTCGAGGGGTGCCAACCCGCAATGGTATCCATTACCATAGCCGAAGTCGTGATCCTCATTGTGGAGGACTTCAGCGAAGAAAAGGTGACAAGTGTCTGGCCCGTCAGACACTTCACTTGTATGCCACCAACTCCAAGAAGTGGCACAGGCGAGTCTTCCACGACTAAACCTAACTGGCGTGCCACTCGAGTGGTAACCAAACTGCTTTGAGCCCCTGAGTCCAACAGAGCTCTCAAATTAATGGCTTCCCCCACGACCCCATACGCGGACCACCGCGGTAGGGAGCAGAACCGTCCGCGGCTCTGTCCCAGCAAGGGAGCAAGCTAGTTACGGGCTCCCCACTCTCTCCAAACCAGGGGCGCGCCACTGACCCGGATAATATGGCGGGCGAGTGCACATCCCCATCTGAGGGGGGGCATAACCCGCGGCCCGGCCATACATATGGTACGGCGGGTGGTACTCCAGCCGTGGGTACTCGTGCAGCGGCGGAGAAAACCGCTGCGGCTGCATGTGTTGGGTATTGGTAACCCGCGTGGAGGGGGGTGTCCCCACTCTCACGTCCGATCTAGGGCCCCCGCCCATGGGGGCCCCATCCGGGGCCTGGCCAGCCACATACTGGCCATGACCTTGGGGCGCGTGGTCCCGGTCCGCCAAGACCCGCGCCGGTACGCGACCCCCCTCCCGAGGGGGGGTGCGACGAGCGAAGCCGCGTCCTCCGTCCGATGGTGGAGGGCTTCGCGCAGGAGCGCCCCGCCCATAGGGGACCCCTGCCTCAACAACCGGGGGCCATCCCCGTTCCGGTTCATGCAGAGCATCACGTGGTGCAGCCCACGGCATGCACTGCATGGTATGGCCCTGGGACAGTCACGTGCATAGTGACTGCCCAAACAGTAAAAGCATAGTTCATGCCGCCTTGCCATGCGGCGCCGATCTTGTACTGGCAGTCTCTGCCAGTCCCTGCATTGCAGCAGGCTGTGGCCCATCCGGCCACATTGCAGGCAGTCCGCGTCCCCCGCGACTGCTGCCGTGTGTGCAACCCGCACACCAGCTCCACGCGGTGGCGGTTGCCGTCCCTGTGGGGGCTTCCCTCGCCATGAGGGTTCCAAGGGCCTACGTTCAGGCGCTCTGGATGGCGCTGAGTCCGTCATGGTATTCTCAGCAGCCCGTGCCTCAAACTCCAAAAACTTCACCAAGTCAGTGAATGTTGGTAGGGTGGTGCTATCCCGCTCCGCATTTTCGCGCTCAAACCGCGAGCGGATGTCATTGGGCAATTTGCCCAATACAATGTGCACCAACAAAAAAGACCATTGGTCCACCGGCAGCCCCAGTGTGCGGAGCGCGTTACAGGCCACTGTAACGGGCGTGAGCAACTGCAGGCGCAACTGTGCCCTGTTGGCCACCTTGGGCAGGGCCATCAACTGTGCGGCGTGCGCATCCGCTAACAAACGTAAGTTTTGGTAGCGGGAGTTCAATAACTCCCAAGCCGTATCGTACTGGTCGTCCTCCACCCGGAGGTGCTGGATGAGCGACCGCGCTTCATCCTCAAGAGTGGAGAGGAGGTAGGCCATCTTCTGGGCCTTCGACAAATCCTGTCGTGCTACGACCAGGGACTCAAACATATTTTTATATGCTACCCACTCCTCCATCCTACCCCCAAAGTGGGACAGCTGAAGGGTGGGGAGCCGACCAGTAACCGCTGGTCCTTCCTGTCTAACAGGTGTGCGAGGGGCTGGTCCGCCAGCCTGTCTCGCCCTTATTGCGGTCACCGCCTCCGCGATATCATCGTGCAGACTCAGGATCTGGTCCATGTCCGCCATGTGACCTGCGTAGGCCTCCGGGGGTAAGATCGGCTTCGGTAAGCGCCGCCATGGCCGCTTCCGCGCTAATCAATCGTGAGTGGAGGTGATCCGCTCTTAGCAGTATGGCGCCCTCCCTGTCCTTCCGGGACAGGAGTCCTCCGGCCGTCACAAACCATCTCAATTCGTTGGCGAGTGTCGCCCTAGCATTGGAGGCCTTCGCCATCGCGTCAAGTCACAAACAAAAAATAACAAAAGGTAAATAAAAAACAACAAAATCAAGCAACTACACGAAGAACCGCGGTAGGTATGAGAATGGCACAAACCCGGAACGCACGGTACAAACCGCAAACAAATACAAAAAAGGTTACAAATATTCTTATACAAACAAACTAAGAAAAATCTAATAATTTTTACAAACAATTAATTATTTTTTACAAACGAACAAATAGAGGGTAGATAAACTACGCTCTGCTACCAGAAAATGTGCAGAGCAACTACGCTCTGCTGCCAGAAAATGTGGCAGCGAGCGAATCCGGACAAACGAAGCGGCGGGAAGAATTCTGTACCGGAACTTCACCGGGAAAAAACCACCGGTAAAAATAAGTACCGGGAAAAAATCTCCACGCGACACCACGTTTGCCCGACTAAAACCTAACTAACTTAACGCAGTCTGCTACCACCGTAGCTTATGAAGGGAGCTACAGGGCCCTATATGATAACCTAACCTATAAATTAACTACAATTGAACACTTACCAAATTAAATCTTCTTTCTCTTCGGATCCAAACTTGAGTGTCTTCGGGAAGGGGGAATTCCTAATCACCCTACCTAACCCTTGAGATCTCAATTCCCCAGGACAACTAAATAGATTTCTTCCCGTAGTTTCACTCGGGAACAGTCAGATGTGAACAGCCAGCCACGTTTCACCTCTCACAAGAAAAAGTCACAATAACAGAGTTTTTCACAAACACAAATTCAATAGTTATTTAACAAACAGGAGATTCACAATTATCACTCAAACTAAACAACAAGCAAAAGACGCGAGACCGCTCCGCGTATTAAAATCAAACCGATATCGCCCTGGACAATGCAATGGCGACCGTCCGCGAGCCATTCCACGCTAGCAATGTGAGAACCCCGAACGCCTGGTGGCGACAATAGGAAACGCGTGCGTTTCGTTTTACCCAATATATTACAAACACAAACAATCAAAACTCCATTCTTATAAATTTGTATGTACCTTCAGGTTATGTAACCAGACTTTGTCATGCTTTGACATCCCCGTTTTAAGAGAATGGCACCATTCAGGTATCATCTCGGCGAGGCTTTCCCAGCTGCACGTTGCAGTGGTAAAGCTTTCCACGTCACGTTTATAGGAGACTTTCAAGAATTGCAGCTCCCGTTACCGACTCAGGTTTCACTTGCAACAAATGTGGTAAAAAATGCCGTGCCGCTATCGGTTTATTCAGCCACGAGCGAAGATCCGGCAAATCCACCAACTAAAAGAATTATGAACAATTATGACTATTACACAGCCGCTGCAAGAATCATCTGTAAAAGAAGTGCTGGCCAATGATGATGATACCTATAATTTGTGTATTACATGAGTTTAAAAAAAAACATAACACTATGGAAAGTTTGCAGTGAATGCATCAGACCAGTATGAAAGTCCACTGTAACGAGCGCGCCGGCAATTTGTCCACTTTCCGAGCGCGGCCCTGTTGGGACTCGGAATAAAAACAGTTGACAACCACTGGGAGTTTCGTTTGACTGCGACGCGTGCAATTTGCTGACGTGAAGTATTTTCGTGGAAAACTGGCGTGAGTGTGTGGTTTTTTACTAGTTTTGTCATTATTATACTCGCTCATTAAAATCGCGACAGTTTCGGAGCATAAATTGCAATAACCTAGCCTTGTTAGTGTTACTTTATTTAATTGATATTTACATATCAGAACCGCCTTGTATAACTTGTGGTTCGCGGCGAACTTAGAATATTCCATAACTTTTGAAAACATGCCAAAAAAGAGACGTTTAACCAACTGTGGCTAAGTTAAATAAATAGTTTGTTATTACACTTTAGCGACAACAGTATATTTACTTACTCAAAACACAAAAAAATGTATGTCTATGGTACAAACAACAACATTCAAGTACACAACTAAGCATGTGCAAGTCAAATAGGAAAAAACAAATTGGAAAACAAAAAGTAAATTCCTCCTTAACCACATGGCGGCAGAATATTCCCGAGCTCAGAGCCGCATTACCATAGGAATGTCCCGGATTCGAACCCGCATCGGATTAGTGCCGCGCGATTTATCCCACGCACTAGGTCAGCGTAATTGGGACACCCTTGACGTTAAATTGGACTGCTAGGTTAGATACAAATCAATATATAAGCAACCTATATGCCAAATTAAATCCAGCTTTCTATGCCCAGTAATTTCGGCACTGGTACATTTTCTGTCAGTCATTTTCAATAAATTTATGTCAAAAAAAAGGAAACAACTTTCGTCAATAACGAAAGAGCTACATAATCTGAAAGAATTTTAAACCGAAATTCATTAGTTCTTGCGTGAAAAAATGACGATCTCTAATACCCTGATATCAAGGATTAAAACACAAAAGGCACAAGGCGGTGGTAACCTTAGCATTAAGTAATTTTATGACGTCAACTAACTAAAAAACAAGAATATGACGATTTATAAGTGCTATTTTTAAGCCTATATGAATAAAAACAATTGACTTTGACTTTGGAAAACAATTCAATTTATTTGTTAACCAATGCAGACAAGCTGTCAAGTCAAGCCAGTAAAATAATATCTTCAAAAGGACCAGCATGCTGACGGCGCGGCGGTAACAATATTATCAGAGTTGTCACTCGCAGGTCGCTGGCGTTGAGAGGTTTCACTAGTGGATTATGAGAGGTTGCTTAATACAAGGTTTGAGATGAAACTTAATCCATAAGCCTCCTATTCACTAGAGGTTAAAGCTAAGATGAATGCGGGGTCAAGTGGTTGTAGTGTAGCAAGCAATAAGTATAGAGTTTAATAACAACAGTCTATCATTCAGTAGTCCAGGCATACATGGCGATCCTGCCATATAGATTGATAGTTACATCAACACTTCATTGCATCATTTATAGAAAAGAACATAATAACAAAAAGTAAATACATAAATGAGGGCAAAGACGTAAGTTTCGATTATATTTTATGTTTTTATTTAATAAGGTACACCAACAGGCCATATAATTAAAAGGCCAGATTAAGCTCTGAGTCAAATTTTAATAGTCTTTGGAAATTTCGGGATAGAAAGTACTCTTCAGGTTTCATTCTACTCGTGTAATCCAAATTTTATCAGAATTTGTCCAGTAGTTTAGGCGTAAACATCAATCCTCTCAAACTTTCACGTTTATAATATTGGTAGGATCCTTGTTTTTGTTCCCATAACTGGAGACGCAAAGTTGGCAAGTCACAACTAGTTACGGGCCATTACCTGCCGCCGTGACGTCACTTTTTCTAAGTTTTACGTCACTCCCCCTATATCGAACGATCGAAGTTCTCTCAGAAATAAGATTGTTTTTGTTTTCTTGTTTACATTTTATGATTTTTTCCAAAAACTTTACACGCTTCTTGTTTGTTTCTTTTCGTAGGTTAAACGTAGGTCGAATAAGTACATCGTTCGTACGAAGAGTGAATATTACAAATATTGTGATTGAGTAATAGTACATTACTGCAGAGACCAGGAAGTAAAGCAAATTCTATTTTCCTGCCGAGGCATGTATAGTGCTTTTCTCAATAAAATGTGAGGAAATAAAGAAATAAACAAATTAATATAAAAATAATATGAATAACTGGACACGGCCGCATTGTGAGGAGATTTATTTCACTGGAGCCCCGTTTCCGATGGATAACTGGATAACACATAAATGAATAAAAAAAATAAAAAATAATGTCGGTAATATTTTTTATATTCGGATGTTTTTAAATATTTAAATATCAATTAGTGACAAGGAAATGTAAATAGCCCAGTCATATTTTACGCAAAATATGTAGCATTAAGATTTTGATTTCTTTCTTTCAGACTTAAATACTCTTAATATTTAAAAAAATCTGTTCCATGCTCGAAAAATGCATTTTTTTATGAAAGTAACAATTAACTAAAGTAGATTGGGTAATAATTGTTACTTCTTAAAAAAATTAAAAATAATTTAACGAACCTCATAAGAAATTAAAATCAAATCTACGACCAGCTTTAGTGTGTCGTTTAGCAAAAGACCATAGTCAAAATTAATTATTTTTATTTATATTAGCTTAAAAATAGCACTTATAAATCGTCATATTCTTGTTTTTAGTTAGTTGACGTCTTAAAATTACTTAAAGCTAAGTTTACCACCGCCTGCAAAGCGCAAGTGGAGAAGAAGGCGGCGCAACAAACTCACTGCTGCATTTCTCAAAGACGTCACTTTACAACATATGTCTTACAATTAAATGACTGTCATGTGTATGTGGACGAATATACATTGAATATTAGAAATGTCAAATTTATAAATTAATAAATTATAAACAATAAAATGTCATAAAGTAAAAGTACACAATGCCTAGAGAGTAATATGACAGTCTTAGGAATCACTGTACCATGCATAAATAATCCTACTAACTAATATTATAAATGCGAAAGTTTGGATGTGAGTTTGTGAGGACGTCTGTTACTCAATCACGCTAAGTCTACTGGACGCACATATGAATAGCACATAGGGTACTTTTTATCCTGAAATTCCCACGGAAGCGAAGCCCCGGGGTGCAGCTAGTATTCTTATAAATTGCATATTTACATACTTTTAATATTTACATGTCTACTATTACTGGCTAAACATGTAATATCACATAATTATCCACAACACCCGTTTGTTTCATGTTTCAAGTGAATAAATATATTTCATTTTTTAACACCCTAGAACACACAGAGAATCCAATAAACGTCAAACGTGAATTGAAAGCCGTGCAGCATAAGAATTGACAGGAATATATTGACGCGCATTGCAGCTCCATATCGATGAAGTTTTGTGTGTGACAGACTGATATATTGTGCTATTGACAAGACTACCATAAACGCGTGATCGCACGTAGTTCATACACATAATATCACGCCTTTTTTCCGTGAGGGATTTTCACTTGCTTTACGATCCTTACATATCTCCTTACACTCATCACTCTCTTCATACATGCTCTCCGGTTATGGGTGCTCCTAATACCTCCCTTTTAAGGAGGTCCGCAATCTGATCGGATATAGTTCATATATAAAACTAATACTCCTTGGCCAAATGTCTAAGCCTTTGTAGGATCAATAGAAGCCATGAAACGATTTTTTTTTTTAATTTTAATTTATGTCTGTATGTTTGTACGCGCATGATGCAAAAACTACTGGATAAAATTTGATGCGTTTTTCACTAAAAGTCAACCTTAAAATCTAGCGAAATTCATAGAACTTGAGATATTAACAATAGATAATTCCGTGCGGGTATTGTCGCGGGCACAAGCTAATGAATAGCTATAACAATTTATTATACTTATACCTAAGCCACAAGGTTCAATATCTGATATGGATATAACCTTACTAATAGTTAAAACCAAAACTGCTTAATGGCGAAAAGTGCAAGATACTATGACCGGCTAAAGTTCAAAACCATATTTCAGTGTGTCCCTTTTCAGCCGAAATTCGTGCGTCAACAGTTTCCTAAGCATCGGAGTTTCCTATCAGCATGCAAATGTACCGGCACCGGGGCCATTTGGATGTAAATTTCCCTTGATCTTTTGTCCCTTTTTCTGCCCGAGGCATTGGCAGGTGAAGTTTTTTTTGCATCAGTGGTAGAATTTAGACTACGTTATACATAGGCACATATTGCAGCTAAATATAGGCTAGCAACCTGTAAATATACCTATACTATACCTGAAACTCCATTTCATTAAGGCCATACCCAAGGCTGATCAGAGGGTGAGGGGCGGTACGTAAGCACCGCCTTAAAGCCCACTATTCAGCTAAGCGGCCTTCGAGTCTCCTACAACTCTTGGCTCTGTCTACCCCGTAAAGGATAGAGACGTGATTCTGTATCATATTACGGTTGTAAAATAACTTTAGTAAAAAAAGCTTAAAGTTTGAATGTGTTAATTCCTCTGAAAATACTTTACTAATCGGATTTTGAACAGTTCTTTTATGTGATGTGACATTTCCACAATCAGGATACCTTGGCTACAGGCTTCCATAATGCATACATGTCTGAGGGATGCCGCTAGGCTTAGTTAATAAAAAAATAATCGACTCTTACCCCTTGAGTTTTCGCCTGATCTCTATTTATTTACCTGCAACAAAAATATATTTTATTACGATATATACTTTTAACAAGAACCGGCGGCAACGGCGTAATTGCAGGATGAAGGCCTATGTCCAGCAGTGGACTGCTACAGGCTGATGATGATAACAAAATAGTTCTACAACCTCTTTTCCACGTTGCACCAAACAACATTCATTTTGATAATGTCGCAAAGTCCAGGGGACGTACGAAACAAACGCTCGTAGTTTCGTGTATTTGTTCACGTCTGACTCTAAACTAGCGTTAACTCAACCTGCGGCTTTATTGAAAGCGAAGGAGCGATTCTAATCAAAAGTTCAACAACATTTTATTTCACTGAGACAGAAATTGGATTTAAACCGTGACACATTTTGTCGCTCTATTTTATTCACTGAGTTTTAAAATTAAATTAATAATGAGGCTTGGGAAAATTTAATTGCTAAATACTTTTATTGTTATAAGTAATTTAATTCCCGTGTGGTTCCCGGGTTAGAATAGGACCACTCCATCTCATTCCATGGATGTCGTAAGAGGCGACTAAGGGAAATGCTTCCGATGGGCAGTAGCGTCGGAAGCTCACAAAGCCAAAAAAAAAACTGCGCTCGCCAACCCGCCTGCCAAGCGTGGTGAGTATGGCAAATCCCCCCAAAATCTTGGGGGAGACCTTTATCCAGCAGTGGATATTTTGCGGTTGATGATGATGATGAAAAGTAATTTAAATACAAAACTAATTGCACGTTTTAAAAAGTAGGTATAATACCATTAATTGCATTCAGCGCTAGTGTATTTATCGAAAATTTATCTGGAAAGACAACAAAATATACTGTTGTTGATTTAAGCCCCAGTAAATTATAAATCAATCATATTTTATTTGCACATAAATTATTAAGTTACTACTTAACTAACGAAATATTTGGTTTCATTTGTAGAACCGATAAAGTGCATTTCTAAACCGCGATAAAAGTAAGAAGCCTGCTGTATATCAGACGCCAGCCTTACTTCTTCGCAAGCTAGTCACGTCTCCCGGATTTGCGTGAGCTCTACTCTAACGAATTACCTGCTTTGTAGTCGAAGCTTACATTGCCTAAATCTCGGATAATGCTTATATAACACGGCTATTTATTCTTATACGCGTAGGTGCTAAACTATATAAATAATTACAGTTTTACACTACTTCTAATGTAAGTTTTATTAAGAGGTGTAAGAGTTTCTTGATAAAATGAATGGTGTTTAATGATGTTCAAGAATAAGTCCTTTTTACAAGGCAGGCAAGGCATATGCAATATTTAGAAAAATATTATTTCCTTTCCCCTGTATTTACAATAAAAAAATAGGGTATTTAACATGGGTGAAAGTAACCCGTTTTAATAGAGGCTATAAACATTTCGTATGGGAGGCGATTCCTTTTGAACCTCACTTTGAACAATCTACTATTTCATTATCACGAAAAAAGAAGGCGTGATATTTTCCTGACAAAGCAAAAAAACAGTGTCAATAGCTCAGCACAAGCAATAATGATCATTGATCTTATTACGGTGTAGTATTCAGTTCACGCACCGGGGGAATTACTGGCAACACTGGCCACTAATAAGTTGGCGTTGATATGAGAATGCATCGCCAATATCATTTATTAGTGAGCCGCCAGATGGCATTGTTTTTCTTTCCTTCAATGAAAATGCCACACTTCACTCTTTTAATATTGAATATGCAGGGCGGTTTGAGTCCAAACTTTTTGTTGAGAAGAGAATCTTCAGTTGGGCCAGAGGGACTCTGGGAAGCAGGTAATCGCTACCGTGGCACAGTTGAATACCGGACCTAGTCAGGTGATCCGGTGTTCTCTATATGCGACGAGAGGGGCGCACCATGTGGTTTAAGTGGGTTCGAGCTTCCCACGCACTACCTCTCTTCTCCCGTTCCGCCATTTCCACATGTAAAAAAACGTGGAAATCTAGATTTTGGATAGCCTTTCTCATAAATATGGGTATTGCACACAGAAAGAATATTTGAAATCGGACTGGTAGTTCTAAACATAGATGCGATCAATCAAACAAATAAACAAACTCTTCAGCTTTATTACATTAGATAGATAAAAAAAAAGACGGCACAATATATTTCTACTATAATAACATAGTAAATTAGGAACAGAAACAATGTTATACAGTATCAAGCAGAAGCAATGATCACTAATCTTGTTAAGGGGGTGTAAGTATCTCAGCTGCACGTGCCAGGAATTAGTTGCTACACTACTGGCCACTGATAGTTGGTCCAGGGGGAGTGACTAACTAGTTTTATATGACCAACTAGGCACGATGTAGGAATATGTTTAACCTAAAACGAAGATAACAAAATAAAATTTATAATAGAAACATGCCGACTCACGCAATATACATATACGCCAAAAGCCGCTGAACGTAGAAACTTGAACTAAGAGAGGAATTTTGGAAAATCCTAAATCCTAATTAACATTATAAATGCAAAAAGTAGAGTTTGTTACCTCTTCACGCTTTATCTACTGGACCAATCTTTCCGGACGCATACACATAGAATAGAAGTACTGAAAAGTACATAGGGTACCTTTCATACATGGAAAAAACACTGTTCCCGTGGGAAAGCCGCACCAAGACGTGACATAGCCAGTCCCATTACTGTCGAACCTAAGGCTATCAAATACCGCATCGAGCCGATATCAGCGCAATAACGTATCTCTCCACACTCCTGTCACGTACGAGCGGAATCACCTTTATTAATACCCTCTATTAGCCCAGCTATTGTTGTGATTGCTTTAGTTCTGGACACCTTCACAGTGGCAGGTGAAAAGGGAAGGTGCTATAAATATATAAATAAAGCCCAGGTAGAAAATGACCGTGATCAGAAAGCTGGTATATCTTGCCCAGAGAATCAGCATAAGTAAGTAACTCTTTATTGCACCAAGAATATAAGCAGGAGTACAAAGTGTCTTAAAGGCTAATGTACATGTTATCGCATAGCTTACATTGTGGGCACTATTAGCACTCTGGGTACCCTCCAGACAACAAACGGGCTGACATTTTTTGATGAAATCGTATGATACAGACAGACAAACATTCTCTTCTGCATCACGCAAAAACTTCTGAATGAATTATGATGTAATTTTACAGTTGTGTTGCTCAAGGTCTAACTTAAAATCTAGCGCATGTTTAATCTCGCGCTAAATTCCGCGCGGACAAAGTCGCGGGCATATGCTAGAAATTTATGAATCAACCAGTCAAGCTAGAATGGGAACAGAACGGTGTAAAACCTAAATATTTTAAAATAAAGATCCATCTGCAGTGATGTGATTATTTAGATTTCCTTTGACGCACATCAGGTGTAGATACCTTTTTTTTGCCGCCGAAAAGGTCATTTTAATTTAAACATTTTAAAATATACCTCCCGTGGGAGGTGAATGATGAAGCAATTTGGACCATTACCGTACTTTAACAATCGTAATTAGGGTACTTTTGTTTAAGACAAATTTTGTACATGCATTTTGTTTTTGAGTTGTTATATAAACAAATTGTCGCCTTTTATCTTTTTCTTTTGTTTTAATTATCCATAATACCACACCAGTCCTGCTTAATATTTGTGAGTATATTATAACGCATTTATTGGTAGTTTTTTTTATCTAAGGTATCAAAATTGCGATTAATTGTTTTTTAAATTATGACAAAAAATACTTTATCTTTTGAAATTATTATTTTTTTCTTTCATCAAATCCTGTGACATAAAAATTGGACATTTCCACCCCACTTGCGCTTCGTATGTGCATTTTTTGATGGAATATTGAATAAATGATTTTTAAAAATCGTATGTTATATTTTACTAAAGTATTTGATTGGTTTGTTAACAGTATGGAGGTGATTTTTTTTTCCTCAGAATTTTAGTTGGAACTTCTTATAAAATTGACCCAATTATCTTTAACATCGTCCTAGGAAGGTTCCGAATCAATCTCTCAAGACAAACGTCACTCTTCGAAGCTGTTAGTGTTGAGTCATCACGTCGATAGATTCTCGCCAGCAGTGGAGCCATGCCTCGAGCATTACGTCACGTTTTTACAGCGCTCCTAATGGTCGATTAATACGAATAGCTATCCGGTATGTTTTGTTACAAGTAGTCTAAAATCCGATGAATATTTGTATCGTCTATGATCATATCCAATCCACTCCACACATCGGTCTTTCACTCGATAAAAATCCGTTCCAAAATGATAGGTGAATACGAAGTGATATGCAGTATGTGATAATTGAATGTCCATCAATTATCATTATTTATAAATGTAATAATCTCTCCATTAAAATATCCAAAAAGGTCGGTTTGGTGTCGACTATTCAGTTTTTAAATGAAAATGACCAAGTGGCCAATTCTTTTTTCAATCCACCAAAAATAATTTTTTACTTATTTTTAATATTTAGTTATCCTTCCTTGTTAACACTTGTGTGATTCTTTGGCTGATGCGGAATATTTGCGTTTATTTTAATTGAGAAACTTTGGAATTTGATTTGTGTCTATTTGTGAAAACTTATAAATGGCTTTTTCCTTATATATTGTTAAAGTTTTGTTGTAATTACAAGTATGGTAAGTTTTCTGTTGAGATAAAATAAAATAAATAAATAAAATAACATTTCAAATCTTCCTAAGCTATATAATTCAACTACTAGATAGAAATAGATGAATTTATATTATTTCCACCAAAAGTCAGGGCGGATTGCTAAACTAAACAGCCAAAATATGGAGTTCAGAATGTTTTCAATAAATCTCTCGCGATAAACGTCATTCTGTCAGTACTGTCGGCAAGATGGCGGCAAGTCATTAGAATCTGATTGATTCTCGCGAACAGTGGAGCCACGCCTTTAGCTTTACGTGTAACATTGTTTGATGTTCATTTGTCTGAAAAGTGTCTGCCGAAAGAACTCATTTGTATGAATAATGCCTCTAGAACAGTAGTACGTTTTGCTTCTGGAGAAGCAGCGTGATTTTCAAAATGCCAAAGGAATATTTTGTATTTCTACTTACCAAACAAGCTAATTATTAAAAATAAAAAACACGACTGACAAGTTTTTTACACAAAAAGTACATACAAACATATAAGTTATATACATTTTTGAAATCGCCTTTTAAAGCCCTTTAATTTGATACCCTACTCGATAAGATTGATCAAATTTAATTTTTTTGGTCTGCTATTTATCGCATATATAATCCGCCATTTTGTTTTTATGATGACGTCATATAGCCTATGTCACTCGGAGGAATGCAAGGAATCTAAAAATACCTCTCACATCAAAATCTGTTAAGCCGTTCAGGACTTATGGTGGAATAAAGAAACTTACATACATACATACATACTTACATACATACATGAACCCTGAAAACATAACACTCCTTTTTTGGTCAGTCGTGTAATAAGCATTGTCATTCAAAATGGCAATACTTATTCTTCTACTACGATTAGGATTAAAAACCATGCGAACTTTGAAAAGGCATGCATAGGCAGGGGCTCTTTTAAACACTCGCACAACTTCCAAATACATAAAACAAAAGTACAAATCCAGGCACATTAATTTGAGAAACCACCGCGCCGCCTTTTCCAGTCTGCAGTCTGCAGCCATTACCGATCTCACCACTATTTCGTTCGAGCTCTTACAACTTATACCGGGAAGTTCGGAGCGTTTCTCTAAAAATTAAGTACTTTAATGCATTACGTCTCTACTTAGAGTGTCGACATTGTTAAGAGCACGGTATTTATTATACAGACCACAGTTTTTCTTTTCCCAAATAAAGAATATACTCCGGTTTTTTTTAACATCGCAACAGGTTTTTCACTTTTTACATGATCTGACCAAAAAAAGGGAGTGTTAGTTACATGACTGACCAAAAAAGAGAGTGTTATGTTTTCAGGGTTCATAGGCGTATGTAAGTGTATGTATGTAAGTTTCTTTTATTCCACCATAAGTCCTAAACGGCTGAACAGATTTTGATGTTGAGAGGTATTTTTTAGATTCCTGCATTCCTCCGAGTGGCTAATGTAAGTTTGTCTATCAGTCGTTTTTTAATTTTTAATAATTAGCTTATTACTAACTAGAGGGGCAGGTTTCATCACGACGTTATCCTTCACCGGACCTACATTCAACGCTAGCTTCTTTACTAAAAAGCATGATGATTTTAATATCTTGTATAATCTGTCAGATTTGCAAAAAAGGCACGCTTTTATAATTGAATTAATATCCCGGCATGTCCCGATTACTGTCGCCTGAGCGCTCCGTCCGTGGTAATGATTTAATTCCGTCGGTTCAACGTGGTACAGTCACATGCACGACAAGTTACCCTGTTTTGAGCTCTATACTGTGGTAATATGGCGTTAAATTTGCTTTGATGTTGTGTTGGTTTATGTGCTGCTCACTGTACAAGAATCGTCCAATTTCATCGCGGCTTAACGAAGCGGTCTAGGAATTGTGGTATATTTCGAAATATTTTACCTCGCGCGTATATTCCGGAAAGAGATGTCTGGAGAAATAATTAAATTTTATTGAGTTAAAAATTAATATAAGTCGAAATTATGGCTAAGTCATTTCGCTCTTCGCATTTAAAGGGGTTTTTCTATGTCCATGATTCTAGCTTATATCATAATTTGATTCCATCGATAAGAGCCTGGCATTTAAAGATGATAACAAAATGATAACGAAAGAAATTTAACTTTTTGACTTGCGAAATTTTATAATGAGCAGTTTATAATGGAAGATACCTTTTCTCTACAGCTATATGTATATCTAACAATCAAGCTTTAGCTAACAAAGGCGCTTTGTTTTATATAATGAATACATATTATTACTCATAGTATTTGTTATGACTGACCTATGTATGACCCAAAAAGGCGTAAATAAATATGGGTCGTTAGCAGAAAAACGCTCTGCCAAAATATATTCGTAGAGCGGCAAGTGTGAGTGTGACAAAAACGACAGGCAGACCCTCCCATACGGTGGACACTTATAGGGATGATCCTATAACCCGAAATGCTCTTTTTGTTACTGCGATGACAAAAAGTGACACCGAACTAAAATGCAATCCTACTTCCTACTACATTATAACTGCGAAAGTTTGGATGTGAGTGAAAAATATGTTTGTAATTCAATCGCCTGAACAGTTACTCGGGTACTCGGGTAGAATAAAATTCTGCTATAAAACAAAGGCTTTTTATCCTGAAAATCTCACGGAAACGAAACCTCAGAGCGCAACTAGTAAAAACATCTAATAATGTTGCACCCTATCCCTATCTGTGAGGAAAATCGCGATAAAAAATAGCCTTAGTGATAGTTCAGCAATTGCTCTTCTACCCGTACTTGTATACCAAAAATTCGTCAAAATACGCTCATTGGTTGAGGCCTGATTAAGCCAACATTAAATAAATATATAAATATGTATAAATATATACGGACAAATGTAGATTGAGTTAGCCCCAAAGTAAGTTCGAGACTTGTGTTATGGGATACTAAGCTCAATGAGGTGTGCGTTACCCTGGCAGGAAAGTGTGTCCTGGAGTTAAGTGAATGGATCCAAAACGTTGTGCGTAGTCTAGTGTACATGTGCCGCGAATAAAACTTTTGTGCGTCTTGTAGTTTAGGAGAAAAACGGAAATCTAGGATTCTGCTAGGATAACGTTGTTCTAGCAGGAAAGTTCTAAACGAATGATCGGAGAGAGAAATATTCTGAGGGGGCAGAGAGCTTAGAGCTGTGCATTGACCTGGGCCGAAAAGATCATTTGTGCGTCTTCAGGTTTTCGGGATTTTGCATTTCCTGCTAGAGTAACGTTTTGCAAAATCGTGGATCTCCTAGATCCATCGTATGTGCGCCTGTAAGATAAAATATATATGAAGTAGCTATTCATTTGTGCCCATCTGTGCCATAATTAGATTTAAGAAAATATTTATAATTTTTAAGTAATCGCGTTGTCTTTGAAATCACGAAAAAAAATCATAGCGCCTAAATGAAAAGACGTGTAAGCTCGCTGAAAACTGTATTCGATTCTTCTATACACCTATAATAACCACAAAAAAGTTTCTGAAGTGCACATGTATTCATTATTGAATAATATTACTAAAAGACAAAATTAGGTGACTTAACTTTGACGTCAACATATCAACCCAATAAGTGTGCGTGTGATGTTTGTAATATATTGGGTAAAACTAAACGCAGGCGTTTCGCATTGCTGCCGCCAGAGGGCGTTCGGGGTTTTCACACTGCTAGCGTGGATGGCGTCGCGCGGACGTCCGCCATTGCATTGCTATGCGATATCGGTTTGATTTTTAATACGCGAGAGGGCCCGCGTTCTTTGATTGCTAATTAACTTGAGTTGTATTTGTGAATTTCCTGTTTGTTAAATAACTATTGAACTTTGTGTTTGTGTACCCGTCATTGTGACTTTCTCCTGTGGGATGTGACGCGTGGCTGCTCGCTCACATCTACCTGTTACCGAGCCGATTTCGGGAAGAAATCTATTTATTTGTCCTGGGGAATTGAGATCTCAAGGGTTAGGTAGGGTGATTAGGAATTCCCCCTTCCCGAATATACTCAAGGTTTGGATCCGAAGAGAAAGAAGATTTAGCTTGGTAAGTGTTTTTTAAGTGTAATTAATTTATAGGTTAGGGTTATCAAGTATAGGGCCTCTGTAGCTCCCCTTCATAAGCTACGGTGGTAGCAGACTGCGTTAAGTTATTTAGGTTTCTTTAGAATCGGGCAAACGTGGTGTACCGCGCGTGGAGATTTCTTCCCGGTACTTATTTTTTACCGGTGGTTTTTTCCCGGTGAAGTTCCGGTACAGAATTCTTCCCGCCGCTTCGTTTGTCCGGATTCGCTCTGCGCACATTTTCTGGCAGCAGAGCGTAGTTGCTCTGCACATTTTCTGGTAGCAGAGCGTAGTTTATCTAACCTCTATTTGTTCGTTTGTAAAAAATAATTAATTGTTTGTAAAAATTATTAGATTTTTCTTAGTTTGTTTGTATAAGAATATTTGTAACCCTTTTTGTATTTGTTTGCGGTTTGTACCGTGCGTTCCGGGTTTGTGCCATTCTCATACCTACCGCGGTTCTTCGTGTAGTTGTTTGATTTTGTTGTTTTTTATTTACCTTTTGTTATTTTTTGTTTGTGACTTGACGCGATGGCGAAGGCCTCCAATGCTAGGGCGACACTCGCCAACGAATTGAGATGGTTTGTGACGGCCGGAGGACTCCTGGTCCCGGAAGGACAGGGAGGGCGCCATACTGCTAAGAGCGGATCACCTCCACTCACGATTGATTAGCGCGGAAGCTGGCCACTGGCGGCGCTTACCGAAGCCGATCTTACCCCTGGAGGCCTACGCAGGTCACATGGCGGACATGGACCAGATCCTGAGTTCTGCACGATGATATCGCGGAGGCGGTGACCGCAATAAGGGCGAGACAGGCTGGCGGACCAGCCCCTCGCACACCTGTTAGACAGGAAGGACCAGCGGTTACTGGTCGGCTCCCCACCCTTCAGCTGTCCCACTTTGGGGGTAGGATGTAGGAGTGGGGCGCATATAAAAATATGTTTGGAGTCCCTGGTCGTAGCGACGACAGGATTTGTCGAGAGGCCCAGAAGATGGCCTACCTCCCTTCCACTCTTTGAGGATGAAGCGCGGTCGCTCATCCAGCACCTCCGGGTGGAGGACGACCAGTACGATACGGCTTGGGAGTTATTGAACTCCCGCTACCAAAACTTACGTTTGCTAGCGGATGCGCACGCCGCACAGTTGATGGCCCTGCCCAAGGTGGCCAACAGGGCACAGTTGCGCCTGCAGTTGCTCACGCCCGTTACAGTGGCCTGTAACGCGCTCCGCACACTGGGGCTGCCGGTGGACCAATGGTCCTTTTTTGTTGGTGCACATTGTATTGGGCAAATTGCCCAATGACATCCGCTCGCGGTTTGAGCGCGAAAATGCGGAGCGGGATAGCACCACCCTACCAACATTCACTGACTTGGTGAAGTTTTTGGAGTTTGAGGCACGGGCTGCTGAGAATACCATGACGGACTCAGCGCCATCCAGAGCGCCTGAACGTAGGCCCTTGGAACCCTCATGGCGAGGGAGGCCCCAACAGGGACGGCAACCGCCACCGCGTGGAGCTGGTGCGCGGGTTGCACACACGGCAGCAGTCGCGAGGGACGCGGACTGCCTGCAATGTGGCCGGATGGGCCACAGCCTGCTACAATGCAGGGACTGGCAGAGACTGCCAGTACAAGATAGGCGCCGCATGGCAAAGCGGCATGAACTTTGCTTTTATTGTTTGGGCGGTCACTATGCACGTGACTGTCCCAGTGCCATACCATGCAGTGCATGCCGTGGGCGGCACCACGCGATGCTTTGCATGAACCGGAACGGGGATGGCCCCCGGATGTTGAGGCAGGGGTCCCCTATGGGCGGGGGCGCTCCTGCGCGAAGCCCTCCACCACCGGACGGAGGACGCGGCTTCGCTCGTCGCACCCCCCCTCGGGAGGGGGGTCGCGTACCTGCGCGGGTCTTGGCGGACCGGGACCACGCGCCCCAAGGTCATGGCCAGTATGTAGCTGGCCAGGCCCCGGATAGGGCCCCCATGGGCGGGGGCCCTAGACCGGACGTGAGAGTGGGGACACCCCCCTCCACGCGGGTTACCAATACCCAACACATGCAGCCGCAGCGGTTTTCTCCGCCGCTGCACGAGTACCCACGGCTGGAGTACCACCCGCCGTACCATATGTATGGCCGGGCCGCGGGTTATGCCCCCCCTCAGATGGGGATGTGCACTCGCCCGCCATATTATCCGGGTCAGTGGCGCGCCCCTGGTTTGGAGAGAGTGGGGAGCCCGTAACTAGCTTGCTCCCTCGCTGGGACAGAGCCGCGGACGGTTCTGCTCCCTACCGCGGTGGTCCGCGTATGGGGTCGTGGGGAGAAGCCATTAACTTGAGAGCTCTGTTGGACTCAGGGGCTCAAAGCAGTTTGGTTACCACTCGAGTGGCCCGCCAGTTAGGTTTAGTCGTGGAAGACTCGCCTGTGCCACTTCTTGGAGTTGGTGGCATACAAGTGAAGTGTCTGACGGGCCAGACACTTGTCACCTTTTCTTCGCTGAAGTCCTCCACAATGAGGATCACGACTTCGGCTATGGTAATGGATACCATTGCGGGTTGGCACCCCTCGACAGACATACCGCCGGGTGTGTTGTCTTTGGTTTCGGGTCTGGATTTGGCCGACCCCTTTGTTTTTCATCCCGGCCCAGTGGACTTGCTCCTGGGCTCGGACGTATTGGGTTGGATTTTGTTGGGTACCCAGAGAGCTCTGGGTTCGTCTTCACTGATGGCAGTGTCTACTATCTTTGGTTTCGCCCTGATGGGCCCTGTGTTTGATAATAGCACCGTGGAGGAGCCACCGGTCGTCGCATCAGCGTCCTTGGCCAAGACCATGCAAAGGTTTTGGGAGGTGGAGGAGCCACCTATGAGTTCCAGGGTGGATCCGGAACACGCTGAGTGCGAAGCCCTTTTTCGATCGACCACGGAGAGGTTGCCCTCCGGTCGGTTTGTAACTAGGTTACCCTTTGTTGCCTCTCGTCCTAGCCTAGGGCAAAGTAGGGCGCTTGCGGAGAAACGACTGCCGTCCATGGAGCGACGTATGCAGCGTGACCACGTACTTCGCGATAAATATATTGAATTTATGCGCGAGTACGAGGATTTGGGTCACATGTCTCCGGCTCGAGTTGATTGGAGCTCAACTGAGCATTATTTTTTGCCCCACCACGCGGTGGTGAAGGCCTCAACAGGCAAATTGAGGACCGTCTTCGATGGGTCCGCACCCACTTCGAACGGGGGTTCGTTGAATCTGTGTTTGCATTCGGGTCCCAAATTGCATAGGGACATAATTGACATCATCTTGAACTTTAGAAGACATCAAGTGGTTTTTGGTGCGGACATCCGGATGATGTTCCGCCAGACAGTCATACATCCTGAGTGACAGGCGATTCCAGTTGATACTCTGGCGTGAGCGCCCTGAGGATCCTGTGACGGTGTATGAACTCAACACAAACACGTATGGTTTGAAATCTAGTCCCTATATCGCCATCAGATCATTGCTTGAATTGGCAGAGCGGGAACGGATCCGCTTTCCCCGTGGGGCTTCCGTGCTGTCACGTGACTTGTATGTTGATGACGTGTGCACCGGAGCCCAAAGTATTGAGGAGGCCCTCCTACTGCGGGATGAATTGATCGAAATATTGAAGACAGGTGGCTACGAGCTACGTAAGTGGTTGTCTAATGAGCCTAAAGTTCTAGAAGGGATCCCGGAGGATCACCAACAGAACCCTCACCTGTTTGAGGATGTGGATGATCCCAACAGGATAGCGGTGCTGGGCATGCAGTACCAGCCGCTAACCGATATTTTCACATTCCAAGTGGACTTGGAAATACCAAAGGTCTGGACTAAGAGAACGGTGTTGTCCGTAATAGCTCGTATGTTCGATCCAAGCGGTTGGATCAGTCCAGTGATATTCTCTGCAAAGTGTCTTCTTCAGAGACTTTGGACTTTGGGCGTCTCGTGGGACGAGCCGCTGTTTGGCTCTCCATTGGATGATTGGCTCGAGTTGTTTTCATCGATTAAGGAAGTCAATCGGATTGCCTTGCCTCGTCGAATATTGCCCCCGGGAAATATCGAGCCAGCCTGCATGGCTTTTGTGACGCGTCGGAGCGAGGCTATGCCGCGTCAGTCTATATGCGGACAGTTGACGCCGATGGCCGGGTCAATGTCTCGCTTTTGTTAGGGAAGAGCAAGGTCGCCCCCATCAGGACTAGGCTGACTATTCCCAAGCTTGGAGTTGAGTGGAGCTCACCTTCTCTCTAAATTGTTGCATCACGTTGCCAGTGAGCTGGCGGCCACGGTCGAGATACGGGACATCTTCGCCTGGTCGGATAGCCAGGTCGCGCTTGCATGGTTGCGCGCGGCCCCACATACCTTGGAGGTTTTTGTTGGAAACAGGGTTTCCCAAATCCAGAATATCGGAATTGATATAACATGGAGACATGTGCCGGGAGAGCTTAACCCAGCGGACTGTGCTTCCCGAGGTTGTACGGCACCAGAATTGGTGTCACACCCGCTCTGGTGGGGTCCAGAGTGGCTGATGGGATCAGAAACTTCTTGGCCTGTCTGTCAGACAGATGTTACTTCTTTGAGTTTGACTGGGCTCCGTGTACATGCTGTAGTCGCTGAGACGACGTCGGAGCCGGATTGGCTACTTGCTCGGTATAGTAGCTTGGATAAGCTTCTGGGTGTTACCAGTTGGATTAAGCGTTTCATATATAATTGTAGAAACCCACAGGCAAAGCGGTTGGAGCCGATTGCAGGTGCAGAAGAGCGCCGGAGCGCATTGTTGCATTGGGTCCGTGTCGTGCAGACCGGACGGTTTGAGTCAGAGCTTCGTATTTTGCGCGACGGACGCGCTAAGTTGAAGGGCGCGGTCGCTCGTTTGAACCCGTACATCGACTCGGATGGGCTTCTTCGGGTTGGAGGCAGGCTCCGGAAGGCGGATCTTCCATATGAGACTCGCCATCCTCGGTTGTTGCCCAAGGGCGGACCCTTGGTGCAGCTTTTGGTGTCTGATCGACACATTCGTAACGCCCATGCTGGGTGCAATGCTTTGTTGGCTATTTTGCAACGCGAGTTTTGGATTTTGTCTGCCCGAAGAGCAATCCGTAGTGTCCTGTTTCGATGTATTGCATGTTATAGGTTGAAGGCATCCACGATGCAACCACAGATGGGTGATTTGCCCGCTGATCGAATCCGACCTTCGAGGCCGTTTGACGGCGTTGGAACCGATTTTGCCGGTCCCTTTTCGATCAAAGCTTCTCCCTTTCGTAATGCCCGTATTGTGAAGGGCTATTTGTGTGTATTTGTTTGTTTGGCCACCAAGGCTGTCCATTTGGAGGTGGTATCGGCTCTGACTACGGAGGCCTTCGTCGCCGCGTTGGATCGCTTTGTTTCGCGTCGAGGTCTACCTTCCTTATTAGGTCTGATAATGGCACAAACTATAAGGGAACTGTAAATTATCTTAAGGATGTTTCTGTGTTTATTGATAAAAATTGTACTAGTTTAAGTCAAATTGCTGCCCAAAGGGGAATAACCTGGAAATTTAGTCCCCAAGTTGCCCCCATTGGGGAGGGATTTTTGAAGCGGCTGTGAAATCCGCAAAGACCCACCTCCGCCGCATTATCGGAGAAACGGCTCTAACTTTTGAAGAGCTGGCCACAGTGTTTTGTAAAGTTGAGGCGGTCCTCAACTCTCGTCCTCTCTGTCCGCTATCTCCAGATCCAAATGACTTGGAAGCTCTCACCCCTGGTCATTTTTTGGTGGGAGGGCCGTTGAATGCCCTGCCCGAATACCCGTGGAAGGATGAACGCGTATATCGGTTGTCGCGTTTTCAAATGTTGCAGCAAATGAGCCAGGACTTTTGGCGTCGCTGGTCGCTTGAATACTTTGCATTTGCTGCAGCAAAGAGTGAAGTGGACAGACAGGACTGAGCCTCCCAGGGAGGGTGATTTAGTATTGTTAAAAGAGGCAAATTTGCCCTCATTGCTTTGGCGACGAGCTCGCATATTACGTTTGATTCTTGGCGGAGATGGCACTCCGCGTGTGGCTGAGGTGTTGGTCGACGGTTCGATTTTAAGCGAGAGGTGTGACCTCTCTCGCCCGCCTTCCCGTAGAGTAAGCTAGCGGTCTGCTTCTCAGACCGGGACGGGGGGATGTTTGTAATATATTGGGTAAAACTAAACGCGGGCGTTTCGCATTGCTGCCGCCAGAGGGCGTTCGGGGTTTTCACACTGCTAGCGTGGATGGCGTCGCGCGGACGTCCGCCATTGCATTGCTATGCGATATCGGTTTGATTTTTAATACGCGAGAGGGCCCGCGTTCTTTGATTGCTAATTAACTTGAGTTGTATTTGTGAATTTCCTGTTTGTTAAATAACTATTGAACTTTGTGTTTGTGTACCCGTCATTGTGACTTTCTCCTGTGGGATGTGACGCGTGGCTGCTCGCTCACATCTACCTGTTGCCGAGCCGATTTCGGGAAGAAATCTATTTATTTGTCCTGGGGAATTGAGATCTCAAGGGTTAGGTAGGGTGATTAGGAATTCCCCCTTCCCGAAGATACTCAAGTTTGGATCCGAAGAGAAAGAAGATTTAGCTTGGTAAGTGTTTTTTAAGTGTAATTAATTTATAGGTTAGGTTATCATATAGGGCCCTGTAGCTCCCTTCATAAGCTACGGTGGTAGCAGACTGCGTTAAGTTATTTAGGTTTTAGTCGGGCAAACGTGGTGCCGCGTGGAGATTTCTTCCCGGTACTTATTTTTTACCGGTGGTTTTTTCCCGGTGAAGTTCCGGTACAGGATTCTTCCCGCCGCTTCGTTTGTCCGGATTCGCTCTGCGCACATTTTCTGGCAGCAGAGCGTAGTTGCTCTGCACAATTATCGTGGAAATTTTCAGCTCAAAATGTTAAGGATATAAGTAAATAAACACAAATCCAAAAACATATGAACAACGGCAGATTATCCGGCCAAATTAGAATGACTACAAAAAAGCGATGGTTTCATACATATCGATAACCTTCTCTATTGAACGTATTATACCTAAGCTGTTCGTACAGTCGTATTTAAACGTTTATTAGCAAAATGCCAATCTGTAACTTTATTTGTGGGAAATAGTGGGAGTAATTAAAAAATATGTATTGTTGTTAAATAGGGATATGTATAAAAGTTAAGGTCGTGTTCCTTATTTGTCGAAATAGGTAGATTAGGTACCTTCTATAAAAATACAAAATGTGTTTTTTAAATGTGAAAGTTTATTTAGGTACCACTATTATGAACTAGCTACATGGCTATGGCTACTGTTTCTTCTTCCATGTCGAGTCGTACAATTCTGCATACCGACCGATGTTTCCTTCCTCCGCGCAGCACCCGATGACGTTGGATTAGTTTTCTGGTGGTTTTCTGTCTACGGATTAAAAACAATAGGGAGAGAGTCGCTTTGTCTAGCTAGCGTGAAGAAAGTGAGATAACTAGTAAGCAAAATGGTATAAGTGGGACAGAGATAGATATATAATCGTCATTCTATTTTCAATAATGCGATGTATTTTGCTTTTTACTAGAAGTGAGTCATCTTTTCTCTTGGTAAACAGTTTGGTGCGTTGCGTGTATCACGCGTGCATGTTGTATGTTATGACGCTATGGAGATCCTGTTGCGCAGTTGCGTTTGTTTACTTTTTAGATGTTGGTTAAAGTTTATGAAGTTGGAATGGAATAATCTGCAATGGAATAATCTGCAATGGTAAGTAAATATTTAAGTTACCAATGGTTAGAAAGGAAGGCATTTGGTTTTCTTTAGCAGTAAGTAAATATTATTTTATTGTTCGAGACCCACAGCTAAAAGTGCAGTCCAAAGTCATTGAGTCATTTTTGTTTTCGGCTAAGCAGTTGATTTAAAAATGCAATATCCCAATAAGACTGGAAATCCTTTCCGCAAAATATGCTTGGTAGATATATAAAGTACCCAGCCAGATCATGAGACCTATTTTATGCTTTGATCTACTGGACCACCGAGGCAACTACGGTGTCAAATCCGTTTGTTTGTTACCTCTTCATGCTTTATCTACTGAAATAGTCTTCCTGAAATTTCGCATACACATATGTAGTTAGAAGTACTGGAGAAGGACATAAGGTGCCTTTCATCCCGGGAAAAAGTACTGTTCCCAGTGTCCACAGTAGTAGTTTGATCTGTGATTTGATGCCATAATATTTAATATTAAAATTACCTATGTATAAGAGAATAAAAATAATAATTTCCAAATCAAAAACCTCTTTTTTTATTTTATATGGCCACTATGTGCGTGCATGTCCTGTGCATTTTATATCCATACTAGCTTTTGCCCGCGGCTTCGCCCGTGTGAATTTCCCACGGGAACAGTGCTTTTTCCCAGGTATCTTATGTTCTTCTCAGTACTTATAACAATATGTATGCGAAATATCAGGAAGAATGGTTCAGTAGATTAAGCATGAAGAGGTAACAAACAAACAAGTAAATAAACAAAAAAACTCACTTTCGCATTAATAATATTAGTTAGGATAGGATAGTTAGGATTTTTTAATTATTTCCACAAATTTTGTCGGGAATTCCCAGTTGGGAATTGCCGACAGACGTTTGATAGCGACTGTACGGCCAACAGCTTAGGTATAATACGTTCAATAGAGAAGGTCATCGATATGTATGAAACCGTCGCTTTTTTGTAGTCATTCTAATTTGGCCGGATAATCTGCCGTTGTTCATATGTTTTTGGATTTGTGTTTATTTACTTATATCCTTAACATTTTGAACTGAAAATTTCCACGATAATATATGACTAAACACACTAATCTTTGGTTCACACGCACACTTATTGGGTTGAGCCGGTTTCTTGTATGTTGACGTCAAAGTTAAGTCACCTAATTTTGTCTTTTAGTAATATTATTCAATAATGAATACATGTGCACTTCAGAAACTTTTTGTGGTTATTATAGGTGTATAGAAGAATCGAATACAGTTTTCAGCGAGCTTACACGTCTTTTAATTTAGGCGCTATGATTTTTTTCGTGATTTCAAAGACAACGCGATTACTTAAAAATTATAAATATTTTTTTAAATCTAATTATGGCACAGATGGGCACAAATGAATAGCTACTCATGTATATTTATCTTACAGGCGCACATACGATTGATCTAGGAGATCCACGATTTTGCAAAACGTTACTCCAGCAGGAAATGCAATATCCCGAAAACCTGAAGACGCACAAATGATCTTTTCGGCCCAGGTCAATGCACAGCTCTAAGCTCTCTGCCCCCTCAGAATATTTCTCTCTCCGATCATTCGTTTAGAACTTTCCTGCTAGAACGACGTTACCCTAGCAGAATCCTAGATTTCCGTTTTTTTCCTAAACTATAAGACGCACAAAAGTTTTATTCGCGGCACATGTACACTAGACTATGCACAACGTTTTGGTTCCATTCACTTAACTCCAGGACACACTTTCCTGCCAGGGTAACGCACACACTCAACGATACTATATTTTATGACAAATACATATATATGTCGGCGCGGAGCTTTATCAAGTACACGTTGACTGGGGCCCGCATAGGTGATATGCATTCCTAAGCCATTGTTTATATTAACATCATTAAAGCTCAGTTGATATCGGCCGCAAAGAAGTTCTTTGTTCATTTCATAGAAGCGGGGCGGTGTGAGTGTATAAACACCGCAGAACGTAGCCGTGGGTCTGAGAAACTAAATTTGATGATTATGCACTGCTCATAGTTCTGAGATGAACGTCGCATAAGCAAGGCAGACTGATTCGAAATACAGTGGAGTCGGGACGTGTCACATACCCCGATCGTGTCGTGTGAACCTTAACTTGACCCACGGATTCGTTACCGTTTCATTTAGTTTAGCGAAATTTTAACTTAAATGATTAATGCAAATTATAAAGTGACCACAGACTATGTTCATTGTTCCTGATATCACATTCTTATAATCTATTTCAATTGTGATTTATTAACTCGACTTGCGTGCGTGATTGTACCCACTGATTTGCCCACTGAATATTCATTGATGATGATGACGATAATGACCCCTTCTGATGATTATGAGCTTTCCGCTTCGACATCAGAAGCGGGATACGCGCCGCGAGTGTAGTTTTGATGAATTTGATGAACGTGTTGGACTAAGACAAGAAAATCTGGTGCACCTATATGATGCACAGTGTGAGGTGAATACAAATTTGATGGTGATGGTGTGGTTCACTGGATGTGGAGAAACGACGATAATTACGGTCAGTCGTTCCATTTTTATTTTGGTTTTATTTGATTATGGGTGATATTATTGCAAATGTGTGTGATAAGCTATTGACATATATTTTTTTCACCCTTGTAGAAATTGAGACTGGCCATGTACGGTTCTTTTTTTAGATGATTCCTAAATTTGTGTCAAATTGACATTGTAAATGGTTTGTTGATTTCTATTTATGAAAAGTAATAAAAAAACTTGTAAATCCGTCAAGTTGAGGAAATTATAGTAATTCATTTAATGAATTCATCTCTATCATATTTCTATTGACCGGTTTCTTAAAGGCAATTAGCTTATCGATACCTGCGTTAGATATGGACATTGTTTTATTTTTATTTGTTTGTGAATAACACGTCACAGTCATGTAGATTATAGTTTATTTTCATAAAGATGAAAGTTAATTACTTCCTTTTCTTAAGTTTTTATACTGGTGAAATTATCAACCAATCAATTATTTGATTGATTTGAATTAGGTATCTCTTTTATTTTTGAGTTGGTTGATTGGACCGTGTACTCAGAAGCCACATAATTTGGGTTTCTTTAGATTGATTAAATTTAAATAATATTCGATAATAATTAAAAAAATGTACTGAGTGTACTAATTTTATCATACAAACTATATCGCTGCTATATTGCTGCTGCTGTTGTTGTAAATATTTTCTTTTTTTTTTTTTTTTGAATGAATGAATTACTTTTTTTATCGCTGCGTAAGCGCGACTTATGTGGCGTGGGACGCGGATCTAGGGGACGACTGCCACGCACTTGGCCCAACTTCGAAAGCTCATAAATTTATGATAAAAAAAGGGGTTGTTTAAAGTACTTATGTTATAACATGTTATCTGCAAACAAAATTTATTGTGGAACTGACTGCTATGTTTAAGTTGAACCGTGCGCAGATTAAGTATCCATCCTTTATTATAAAATGTTGCAAGTTTGTAATTTGGAGCACTGACTTTGTACTTTAAGAAATTTAAATTTACGTGTACATGTGATGGTTTTGGAATTTTTGTCAAGATTTTTATTTTCGTATAGTGAGCAACCCACACTGTGAGGCCTAGCACTATTTTATGACTTTTGATCATTTTTGTGATACTTTTGAAAAAAAAAAAACTTTTTATTTTGGATTTTGGCAAGGTAATTTAAATTTGTTTGGATGTGTTACGAGTACCACCAATGAAATTTTATTTTAAAAAGTAAATAAAATAAACAGAAGGCCTGCAAGCAGCGCTTTTGAGTTGAGGTAAATAAAGTAAAAGAATGTTAATAAATCGTTATTATTATTATTTCAATTTGATAAAATGGCAACGATGATTTTTAACTAAGTACCTAGGTAAGTTATAAATTATTTTTAATTTATAGCGCCTTACTTTGTTGAAACGTTGACAAGAGCAGATTGCGTGGCAGTGATGAATTTATTTTTTATTTTAGATCAATATTAAATAGAGATTTGGCAATTTAACGACGACATAAATGACACCTGGCTTGTGTTTTAAAAAAAAAAAAATCTGTATCAAGTGATACATCATCTGAGTTTTGTATTTAACGTGGATAATTAAACTGACAAATGGATAATTGAATTGACAAAAGTCGGAGTTATTTGACATCCTGTGTTTTCATGTAATCATGACATTATGCGTACCTATTTGAGATTTTAATTGATGTTCAGCGCTTATGGTTCTGCGTATTTTTGCGTACCTATTTTTTTATTATGTGTTTCTGACGATTTGCGAATAACATTTTGCGATGAAGTCTGCCAAGCTGGCAATATGCGTGCTTTTTGCGTATCATGCGTATAAAAATCTCATTTTATTCTGATGGTGTTTGATATAATTTATCAATTTTTAAATGTGTTATTAAAGCGTTGTTAAAGGTTACGATTGGGACATCCTTAAAAAGTGAATACATACTTTAAGATCATGCTGGCAATACGTCAGACAGGCCGTTGTCGGCGGTGGTATTTGAAACGACCGGTACAATTATGATAATGAATTAACCTAATTTCTTTGGTTTGTGGCTTGTTCTTGTTGTCAATCGTAGGCCATATTCCTAATCCAGTTAAGCTGGTCGGAGGCTGCGCGGTGGCAATGAGTAACAGGTGTACAGACATGGGAGTTTATTTGGACAGAATGTGAAAGTTTGTCCAGTTGAAGTGAAGACATTAAGTTTTATGTGACGGTTGTCAAGTTTTGACTTATTACTGATATGACGATGTCACTTGTGAAGATATTTTATTCTGATATTATAACAGTAGGTATGAGGTTCAGCTATAACACACATAATTACTGCAATTCATTAATTACCTATGATTTATAATTATTAAAGTGATGTTGTTACAAGTCATTTATTTGCAGCCGATGCAAATGGATGTTGATGTATAGCTGATACACATGATTGTTGTTGTGCAGCCGATGCACATGTTTGTTGATGTGTAACCGATACACATGATTGATGTCGTGCAAACGATGCACATGTTTGTTGAGGTGTAACCGATACACATGATTGTTGTTGTGCAGCCGATGCACATGTTTGTTGAGGTGTAACCGATACACATGATTGATGTCGTGCAACCGATGCACATGCTTGTTGTCGTGCAACCGATGCACATGATTGTTGTCGTGCAACCGATGCACATGATTGTTGTCGTGCAACCGATGCACATGCTTGTTGATGTGTAGCCGATACACATGATTGTTGTCGTGCAACCGATGCACATGATTGTTGTCGTGCAACCGATGCACATGATTGTTGTCGTGCAACCGATGCACATGATTGTTGTCGTGCAACCGATGCACATGTTTGTTGATGTGTACACATGATTGTTGATGTGCAGCCGATGCACATGCGTGTTGTTGTGTAGCCGATACACATGGTTGTTGATGTGCAGCCGAAGCACATGCGTGTTGATGTGTAGATGATACACATGATTGTTGATGTGTAGTTGAGACACATGTTTTATATTGTACAGCTGATACACTTAATTGGTTTAGTGTAGTAGATACACTTATTGTTTGTAACAACAACACCATATGTTATTGAACTTTTTCAATGGACGTTATTTGATGTTAAAATTGTGGGATATATCGTAATTATGTGTGTGTGTGTATCTTTAAAAAAAAAAAAATTCATAATGTTTTCAAGCTAATTCTGATCTGTGTCCTCTAGAACGTTGAGGATTTGTTAATGCTAAGTTGTGCCGATGATACTGGAGACCTAATTGCTGGTTTAACTTAAGGGCAGGATAGCCGAGCGTGTAAAGTTATTTGGCACACGAGGACGTGTGACAGTCAGGATCGCCGTGTCGGCGCGGAGCTTTATCAAGTACACGTTGACTGGGGCCCGCATAGGTGATATGCATTCCTAAGCCATTGTTTATATTAACACCATTAAAGCTCAGTTGATATCGGCCGCAAAGAAGTTCTTTGTTCATTTCATAGAAGCGGGGCGGTGTGAGTGTATAAACACCGCAGAACGTAGCCGTGGGTCTGAGAAACTAAATTTGATGATTATGCACTGCTCATAGTTCTGAGATGAACGTCGCATAAGCAAGGCAGACTGATTCGAAATACAGTGGAGTCGGGACGTGTCACATACCCCGATCGTGTCGTGTGAACCTTAACTTGACCCACGGATTCGTTACCGTTTCATTTAGTTTAGCGAAATCTTAACTTAAATGATTAATGCAAATTATAAAGTGACGACAGACTATGTTCATTGTTCCTGATATCACATTCTTATCATCTATTTCAATTGTGATTTATCAACTCGACTTGCGTGCGTGATTGTACCCACTGAATATTCATTGATGATGATAATGATGACGATAATGATACCTTCTGATGATTATGAGCCTTCCGCTTCGACATATATATAAACATCCAAGACTCCGGGCCAATCTGAAAAAGATCATTTTCCATCTTGAACCGACCGGGGATCGAACCCGGGACCTCCAGTGTGGCAGTCCGGCGTGATGACCGTTGGGCCACGGAGGTCGTCGAACATTCACACTCAAAATTAGTAGGGAGTAAGATAAATTAGATGTACGTATTACTATCTCTTACATTCTAGTTCTTTGAAAATAATTGTATAGGAATCAATACTCTTTGCCCTTAGTAATAGTACGTACATAATAGGCTATGAATAGGCTATGTCACACCTCTTTCTTATTCGATCCCCTTGACCTTTTCCTGGCCTTAACAAAGGATCTGACCTTCTTACTGGCATTAACTATGGCTATACCTAGGTGTTACATAACCTCAATAGCCCTTAATTTGGTAGACTCGAATACCTAAAAAATATTTGCCCATCTGTGTCCTTACTTGCTGTACTTTTTAAATTAGTTTTGCATATGCAAATTTATAGGCCTTTGTCCAGCAGAGGACGTCTTTTGACTGAGAAAGGAGAGAGAGATGCAAATTTATAGATGAAAAACCCAAGAAGGAGCGTACTGAAAGAGAGGATTGGTGCTGGTAATACTCTTATTTTTTTTCGAAATTCTCATTGAAGAGAAGCCCCGTTAATAACTAGTACCTAAGTTTTCGGATTTATAAGCACTAGGTATCCAAGAATCAGCCATATATTTTATTATAGTGAAGTATTTTTGTTATATTTAGTCATCGAGATATTTATGTACCAGATGCTATAAATATTATAAAATTGAAAAATTACTAAGTATTGGAAACAGTTGCTTATAGTTCTGAGCATCAAATTGGCCTGTGGTGTGGCCCTAGAATAGCACCAACCCATCTCTTCCCGTGGGTGTCGTAAGAGGCGACTAAAGGATCTAAAACACCGGAGGATGGGCAGCAGCATCTTTCCGCGTACTATGACATCACACTGCGATCGCCAACCCGCCTGCCAAGCGTGGCGATTACGGCAAAACCCCCCTATGGTTGATACACCCACAACACGGCCCCTAGTCCCCGGCGGCCCCGCTATCCCGGACTCTGGTAGCGGTCACGGTAACGGCGGGGCAGGGGGTGCTTTTGGGTTGCGCATGGATGCGGGCAGCGCAGGACCGGTCGTTGTGGAAATCCTTGGGGGAGGCCTTTGTCCAGCAGTGGACGTCTTTCGGCTGAGAGAAGAAGAAGAAGATTGGAAAACAGCAAACATCAACTTACTTCACTGTGGTGGAACAAATTATAAAATACATACTTTGGTCACAGTAATACCAACCAAAGTCACATCTATCCGACGACGAGGCACCCGGGTGTACACCGGTACGGTACTCAGCTATAATGTGTCCAATTTATAACCGGCTCGCATACTATTAAAGCGTTAGAAATATGAAATAGCTCCTCGTAAAGCAATGGATTTGTCTAACATATTTATAATTCTGTGAAAAAAGTAGATATATATTCTACTATTATTAGAGATTTGAATAATTATTTCATGAAATGGAAGTTTAATGTAACACACGCAATGACATGAAACGAGCATAGCAAGTTAAAAATAAAAAAAGCTTGTAAAAATGCAAATCATGACATGAATACATACGTCAAATAGCTTACACTACTCGTATTCATTGCATTGCCGGATGAATGGCTTCGCATCTAATTACTCGCCCAGCTCACCGGATATATCCGGATATAGCCGGTGAAGGCTATTGCCTTGTCCCTCTAATTAGACATATCCCTGGAAAACCTTATGGAAATAGAAAGCGGATTAAGTTATTTGCCATAATTTATTATATTTAATGAGAATTTCATCAAGGCGAGGTCCCTTCGTAAACTCGAGCCGACTTTACCCGAACGACCGTTACATAGCCCAGCGTTTCACCTCAGTCTCATTCATCCACAAATAGTACTCAGCGCGGAGAAGTTTTCACGTCAAAACGCCAGTTCGCGTGTCTTTTGTCGTTCCATTCCACACAAATTCCGTATTCCGCAAACAGCCGGCACATGTGACGGGCATACATATAAAACGTGTCGTTTCATCAATTTTATTCCCGGATAAAAAGGACCGCGGTAACGACTGTCCTTTTTTTACAAGATCATAACTTTAGTTGGGTTTGTGGACTCAGCGACCTTAAAATTAGATGTGAAACTAAACAGAAAATAATGTAGGAGACGTGACTTACGAGCTATTCAAAAGTCTTCAATTATTTACTATTGTTTGTTTAATACTGCAAACTGATGTGCTTATGTAGTGTTTTGAATGGAAATTCGATTGAGTATGAGTGAGCAAAGGAGCTTCATAGACCTATGATGGCCGTTCTGGAATGTGGGCGTTCGAGGGAAATGAAAGAAAAGTAAAAGAAAGAAAAATTGGTTATTTGGTTACACAAACACCAAAACGACTTCCGCTCAGCATGTGTCGTGGACCAGGGTATGAGCCACCGTTTCGATGCACTAAACCAGATTTGTATTTGACCAGGCACGCAAATGGCCATAAGACCAGAAGTTATTTTTTACGCATCCGACACTGGTGTTTCGCTGGTCTTCCGAAATGGAGGTTCAAATTCGGATTGCTACTATGTCGCTTCAGACGGCTGAAAAATGACGTGTATATTACATCTAGTTAGTAAAGACACTTATCGAAATAGTGATAGTACACTAGTATACACGCCACTCTTTTGGGCAATCTTGCAAAAAAGTCAAAAAATAAAGAAACTTTTACAAAACTGTGGATGCACTCTTTAAATCAATAAAACAAGACTCTGGCATCAATCAATTTTAGATGGACCTCCGCAAAGAATACTATATAATACTACTGGTAAAGACCACGCAATGTATATCGAACTAATCGATAACCACAAAACCGCGGGTCGAACCCGCAGCATCATTGGAATCCTGTAATAGTAAACTTGTCTAAACTAAATAGCATGGTATATATTGTATAGGCAACAAATTAATTTGTATATAAGTCTCTTCTGATTAGATGAATATAAATGGTGATTTGATTAAGAACAAATTAATTCAATGAATTAAAATCATGACATCATCCTACAGAGCCTCAGAGCGGAAAACTGGCGAGAATTGTTGCAAGACCGCAAAAAATGGCGTCATCTCGTGTCGGAGGCCAAGATCCACTTCGGGTCGCTGCGCCGCAGTAGTAAGTAAGTAAGTAAGTAAAATCATGACTTTAATTTAAAGGTAAGTACGAAATAAAAAAAACTGATACATAACCTACCTGATAAGTGTGATGAGAATTTTCTTCTCATATTCTTTATAATAGCTGTTTATTTACTATTTAGCCAGATAGAAAAATATATATATAGTCCAACCGTGCAGTTAGTGTTTCTATACCTAAATATTTTCTGAGTATGTTGCAAAGACTACTACTACTACATTAAAACCAATCTTGATCACCCAAATTTTGATCTCAGAAAACTAAAATTGCCCATAATGCGTCATTCATTACTCGTTAAACCAAAGCGCTTATTATCAGATTTTAACATAACGCTCAATGGATTGGAAACTCATCGGTATAAAAGTGCGATCGCACGCTGATATTACCCGGGCAGGCAGCGTCGCGTCGTGCAATTAGCACATATCTTTTATTCGTAGTTTCAGCTAAATTTTAATTTTTATGAGAGTTTTCATATAAAGGGAATTAAAATAAATACAGTTATTAGGTACTACAGAAATTGGTCCATTTTGATGGCGTATTGTGCTCCCACACTGGTAGTTATAAAATGTTACATAACATCTGTTGTTTATGTTAAACTTTTCTGTTACAAGTTAATGAAAAAAAGAAATAATAATAAATATATACTTATATACGGATAAATCACACAGATTGAGCTAGCCCCAAAGTAAGTTCGTGACTTGTGTTATGGGATACTAACTCAACCATACTTTATTTTATAACACATACATATATAGATTTCCATCTTGACCTGACCGAGGATCGAACCCAGGACCCCCGGTTCAGAGGCAAGATCTTTACCATTGCGCCACGGAGGTCGTCAAATGTTATATGACATTTTATAACTTATAGTGTGGGAGCACTATACGAGTATCTTTACGCAAGGTCTAATTATTTAACTATTTTTGCTATTATTGTATCTTAACTTGTGTAATGTATTCTGCTTTTATCTGTGAGGACTTTTAGTGACCCCTTTGGTAGTTATCTTTGTATCCCCTTAAGTCAAGTGTTGCTGTTGGTCTTTCTATAAAAAAATTAACGTCGGTAACCTCCAACATTTGGCCAATGTGAATATAGGGCTAGCCTCTAAAGTAGTCCAGGTAATATAACCTTATCTCTTCCGACTGACCGTGGCAGTATTGATCACGAGATAACGACGCCTTAGCACGCGAACCGCGCTCTTTATCGCGTGTTGAGACGCGGGTTAAGTCGCACGTCCATCGGAAACTAAACTTAGTTTAATAATTATCAAAAAGTTTACATAACAACTATTTTTAGTAACAGTTTTTCTAGTATCCTAGCTTAGTTAGCATAGTATGCGGTGGACACATGTACAGTCAAGCGTCATAAGTGCAGTCGTACCTCGAAGACCTTATTGCCTAGCCTTAATGATCATAATGCCTTGTAGATTCTGACTGCACTTTTGACTCTTGACTGTACAATAATGCACATGTATGAACTGGCTCAACTATGCTAAGTTTAGCTTGTCATAGTCGTTTGTCTTAATTACGTGTAGCTTGCTGAAATATTGGCTTATTCTGTAGTTACAAGGACTGTCCTAAGTTGCTACGTTTCGAAATGCTAACTAAAATTACCTTTACAATTTTTTACGAGTAGATAATTAACTATAAAATGCTAATATTTTCAAAAGCAAGAGCTATTTACATTTTTATTTGCAAACAAAATATTATGTCAAAGTAAACAAAGTGTCGTAGCACTCGTAGACATCGGTCTACGAACACTACGAGCTGCTACGACGCGGCGTAGATGTGCTACGAAATGTAGCTCTATGGATTTTGCAAGCTTTTACGTAGTATTCTTAGTTTTATTTGTTATTTTGAACATATTATCGGATCTTGGTTTTAAGTTTTGTTTATACAAAAAAATATATGTCAAAGGGCAATATTTGAAGTACTTAAGTAAGATTACTAAAAATTTAATTACTTTAAAATATTAACTTAATTTTACTGTATAATGGACTGAGTATTGCCGAAATATTAAAACAGTCTAATTATAGAAAAAAGCAAATGTCCTAATTAAATGACTCAATTTCAAACTGGAAATTCTTTTGAAATGCCACATTACTTTGTGATGTTTCGGAGAAATACCCGCGAAGCCGGACAATCCTGTCATCCTCAAGAGCACACAAAAGGCTTTCAAATATTTGGAACGTTTCCGAGGCCTCAGCCATTCTCTTTCTGAAATTTGCACAAACACAATACACAAGGGACCGACACAGAACACTGTTAGCGTAAAGATAAAGCTTGAATTTCATAGCTGCGGCGATGTGCACTCTACGATACAAATCAGTTTACGTAGACACCAGAGATTATGATACAAAATATTTATCAGTATAGAAATAAATGTTTTTGACCATACGTTCTGTATATGACAGCTAATTTAAACCTCTAGATAAAGGAAGGGTCTAATTCCTACTACTACTAATATTTATGCAAATATGTTTATTTGTGTGTTCCCTTTACGTCAAAATGGCTAAACTATTAAGGCAAACCTCTCTCTCTCTCTCTCTCTAGCCTAAAGACGTCCACTGCTGGGCAATTTACACAAGGTAAACCTACCTGTCAATATTGGAAGATGTACGTTTTGTAGACCAGCAGGGCTAACATGCGCGTCACGACATATCTCTAAGACGACATGACATAATTTGTCGAATTCGACAATTTTGTCATTTACCGTAACATGCGCGCTTTTCACGAAAGAGAGCTATCTCGACGTGTCTTGGCTTTCTCTTCTCGATACGTCAAGTTTTTTGTAAAATAGCACAACCTACCTATATGGTTCATACAGTCAGTCATCGAATGCCTTTACGCGGGCAATCGTGGGGGGTTTGAGGGGCGAGGGACGGAGGGGGGCGTACCGCACGGCCATACTAATTTCATTTTCGATTTAGTATGGCAGTGCGGTACTAATTTAAGGGTTGTATGTTTTAAAAAAACTTGTGCGGAGCGACGCCGATTAGGCAGACCCTCCAATCCAACAAAGCTACTTAGATGATATACTACATTTTACTTTTTATTTTTGGATCCAAGATGGCCGACATTTTTTTTTATAATATAGGTAGGTATTGTTGAAAACATTTATTTAGAAATCCAAGATGGCGGAAAATTTTTTCTTTAAATTTAACATATGGGTATCCTTTTTATAGGTTTTTGGGACGCTTATGACGAAAATAACATTTATTTAGAAATCCAAGATGGCGGACAATTTTTTCTTTAAATTTAACATATGGGTATCGTTTTATAGGTTTTTGGGGACGCTGATGACGAAAATAACATTTTTTTTGAGATCCAAGATGGCAGACAATATATTTTTTTAATTTTACAATGTGTGTATCGTTTTATACTGGAGTGACTGTATATCAGAAACAAGTGCCAGAAAAAACTTATGTCCGCCATCTTGGATCTCAAAATAAATGTTATTTTCGTCATCAGCGTCCCCAAAACCTATAAAACGATAAGTAGACATATGTTAAATTAAAAATAAATTGTTTGCCATCTTGGATCTCAAAATATATGTTATTTTCGTCATCAGCGTCCCCAAAAACCTATAAAACGATACCCATATGTAATATTTAAAAAAAAATTGTCCGCCATCTTGGAACTCAAAATAAATATTATTTTCGTCATCAGCGTCCCCAAAAACCTGTAAAACGATATCCATATTGTAAAATAAAAAAAAAAAAATGTCCGCTATCTTGGATCCAAAAATATTATTTTTGTAAACCTCATCCCGAAAAATTGGCCTTCACGGGATGCCAGGCAGATGTATAACATCTTAGCATCCTGGCACGACGTTCACGCTATTTTCTGTCACGGCATTCGAGTCGATTTTACTGTCTAGCCGCGCCTATAGATGTATTTATATAAAAAAATATCGGCCATCTTGAATTAAAAAAAAAATCACAATCAACAACTATAATTAGTAGGTATCCAGATATCCCGCACGATTCGAGTACAATTTTTTCTCGTCGCTTGTCGTCGAAAAAATATTTGACGACAAACTTATCATGTATCATGCATCAAAACATTTCAAAAATCGATTCAATTTGGCGCGCATATTAGGGTTTGTAGACAAATTGTCACGAAGTCGTCATTTGACAGAAGGACATGATTTGACTGTGCTGCCATGTTAGCGACTGTAGACATATAGAGATATGTCGTCTCATATCGACAAAATGCCACGACAAAATTATGTCGTGGCGCGCATGTTAGCCCTGCAGGAGGGGTTACATAGCCTGATAGTCATGTGTCGCTTATGGCATTATCAACATAGAAGTAGGAATTTTACACATCTAGATATTTTTTTACTTCTGCATTATCGCTATTTTGTGAAATTCCATAAACAACGCAAAGAACGTCGTGTTTCTTAATTTTTGTAAAATAAAAACCTTTTTGCTAGTCGAAACTGGCAATCAAATTAAATGTTCTTAACCATAATTAGTTATTTTTGAGTACCTATGTGCAAAGTATTCTTACGATCATTAGTTATCTTATTAATTAGACCCAAAAATATTATTCAATATTTACAAAGTCTGACGAAATGAATAAGCTCACGTACCTGGAACAAAAAAAGAATGTTTAAATAATCTGTCAACATGTGAACGACAAAACACAGAATTTTGAATAATCGGCAAAAAGAAGTTCCATCGTCTTTTATATGAATATACAGCGTTATTTTGAAACCATTGGCCAAATTTTCGCAGCAGATTTGGCTGATGAAATTGAGCAGGTTTCCAAAAAAATCTATGTCAAAAAATTAAAAAAATTTTTTGCTTCCCATACAAATTGGTCGATCAGCTGATGGGACTCAGTACGGTATGTTGAAATTTTATGTTATTCTTTTACTATAAATTTCTTTCGGACGTAGTTGTATTTAAAGTACTGAGCATATTGTAAAAATTTGGCAAGTAGTTACAAAATAATGTGCCGCTCTGACGCTCACTAAGAATAAGTGTACAATAATACGTAGGTATAAACTCAAATTTGAATAAAAAATTGAATTGATTGTGTGTGAAATAAGGGAGTCCTGTGCGGCTTATGTGCTACATACACTACAAACATCGATCACAAAGGTATGCCTCTATGGAATAACATACTTAGTAATTCAATAAACTACTCCTTTTTGTGTTCCAAAACATTAAAAATAATAAAGGCTGCACAACAATAGTGAACACACACGAAACTGCAAAAAACGATTCAACAAAGAGCAGGAAAACAAAATAACATCGTTGCGAGTAATATCTGCTCATGTGCCGACTTCATTGCTCTTTCGAACAATTTGGGAATCGCTGGTTTCTGTTTACTTTATTCAATCATAAATATGTTTCTTCAAAAACTTAGACGCACTTTTTTGTTCTTATGAATAAAAACCTTAATTTCCTTAATAACAAGACAGAATGTTACTCAGAGCAATAGACGTAACCAAGGCGAGGAAAGCTGTTTTTGGACCTTATACAACACGACAACTTTATGAAATAACGATCGAAGGAAAAGTCGAAGCTAGGAGATGGAAACGAAAGCGAAGAAGATAATTTATAGATGAAATTAGTAGAAAATGTAAAGGTCGTGCGTGTCTTATAGAGAGGCAAAATGGATGGTAGAAGACAAACAGACATGGAAAATACTACAATGATAATGGAGAAGTTCCTAAATGAATTGATAAAGTAAAATTTCTTACATTTTACAAGATATTTGTTAAAACAAGCTAATAATTTAAAATAAAAAACCGACTGACAACTCACATAGCCTATGTCACTCGGTGGGTGGAATGCAAAGAATCTAAGAATACCTCTTAATCTAATCTCTTAATCAAAATCTTTTAAGCCGTTCAGGATTTATGGTGAAATAAAGAAACCTACATACATACAAACTACATACATGAATCTTGAAAACATACACTCCTTTTTGATCTGTCGTGTAAAAAACTCACACTGAGTAGCTTTTTTGTATACAATCAAGCAATAAACGGGCGCATTGTTTAAAGTACTGTAAATATTCGACACTACAGTTATTTCGATCGACTGAATATTTCCAATTGCGTTTGCATTCAATTGTTTTGTTCGCCAGCGCTGATTGCATTTTTACACGAGTCCAATAAAAAGTAGTGCTGTTTTTAGGATTTTTCTGTGTATGGGAATTTAATTTAATTTAGCAGGAGTTGCAGAATAGCGAAAGTGTTTTTTAACAGAAGTACATTTAAAACTGCTAAAGAGTATGTTAGTCTCCGGGAGGACCACCACCCCGGTCCGATTTAAAAATTCTTCTTGTGTATTACTATAGCCACATTACTGAGGAAGACTATTAGTATTCCCACGGGAGCAAAGCCACTAGGCACAGCTTTCTTTAAATATGTGGGTGCGTACACCAGAGGTCGACTGTTTGGTATTGCTTTTGCATTAAGCCTACCTATTGTGCCATACATTGTATTTGTGCAATAAAGGTTAAATAAATAAGTACTTCTTTGTTTGTTCGGAAAATAACCCAAATTGAGCCGTTTTGAGATCTTAACATGAGATTATTCAATGTTCCTCAAATATTAGCTTCCAAATTTTTTATTCCGTGTGAACCTTCCATAAGAATATTACAAGCAAAAAGAACATAAGTTATTAAATCTAATAAGGCTTGGTATATCGAGGTTCTGCCGTTTTGTTCTGAATAATACATACAAATGGGGAAGACCGAAATGGAATATTATAGTGGGCCGATAAGTACCTATTGATGCGGTTTCGGATTCGCACAGATTATATTGTTGCTGTGCGATATTGAACTTTGATAGTTCAGCTTTTGGAGCTATTATTGCGATGTTAAGTACCTAAAGTAATGCAGATAGATCTACATTACTTTATGACCTTCTAATGTAACCGTATAATAGCATAAAAGCGAAAGTTTTCGAGTTATCTAATTACATAAAATCTACTTGACGGATTTTGACATTTGGTACACGGGTAGACAAATAACAGAAACTAATTTCGAGTTATCTAATTACATAAAATCTACTTGACGGATTTTGACATTTGGTACACGGGTAGACAAATAACAGAAACTAATTTCGAGTTATCTAATTACATAAAATCTACTTGACGGATTTTGACATTTGGTACACGGGTAGACAAATAACAGAAACTAATTTCGAGTTATCTAATTACATAAAATCTACTTGACGGATTTTGACATTTGGTACACGGGTAGACAAATAACAGAAACTAATTTCGAGTTATCTAATTACATAAAATCTACTTGACGGATTTTGACATTTGGTACACGGGTAGACAAAAATAACAGAAACTAATTTCGAGTTATCTAATTACATAAAATCTACTTGACGGATTTTGACATTTGGTACACGGGTAGACAAATAACAGAAACTAATTTCGAGTTATCTAATTACATAAAATCTACTTGACGGATTTTGACATTTGGTACACGGGTAGACAAATAACAGAAACTAACTTCTACAAGCTTTTATTTTGTTGTGTATGTCCCGTTGAATCAAATCTTGCAAGTTAAATTTGACCTATATTCCCGTGCCCGGTGAATCTGAAATTTGGCATGTAAATGACTTAATGGTATGGTAAGAGACAGACAGTTATGTGTGATGAAAATAAGTCTTTTTTCCACTTTTTCTCCTTAATCCAACCCGCACAACATATATTTCGTCTACAGCAATTTTCCAATTGGTTGCCTGGAAGAAATTGCTTACAGCGGTAAGGCCACCTTTTGCGCATCTTCCTCTCTTTTTTAGTTGTTACTTTATGTATCTATACCATGTAATTATTATTTGTGTGCATATAAAGTATTCTTGTATTGTATTGTATTGTATTGTATTGTGGGATGGTTTAATTCAATACGTACTAAGCCGGATCGGCTTATTAGTTGTCTACAAATAACTAGTGGTTCGCCGCGAACTTAGACCTCGCGGTTATTATTTTAAAAACATGAGAATCATAAAAATGCGTATATCACAAAATGGCTGAACCGATTTTGTTGCGCAACGAACTTAAAATTCTATGGATAGCTGCTACACGTATTCTTAATATCATTGAAATTAATTTCACAGTTCGAGAGTTATCGCGGAACAAACATACATACATACAAACAATGTGTTTTCGCCCCAATTTGAAACAATTTATTTTTTTTTAGGCGTTTCTCCACAAGAATTCATAATGTAATTTTAACTTAAATTACAACGAGATTACGTAACAAAAACTGGCTCTATTTTAGAGCCCAAGTCAGGACACATTAGGCTAAAGGGCTCTCCTTTATTATTTATGAGAGCCAATAAGGCCTGATATTCAATTTTACGAGGGTATTATATCCCGAAGTAGGGTGTGTACGTGTATAATAGGACTATGCTTGAAACTTTTCTTTTTTGCGGCTAAAATTGCGTTTCAAAGGAGTTGCATAGTGTGGTCATAGCCAGACTGACGAATATAAACAAATAGGTGAAAATAATTGGTATACTTGAATAAAAATATCACAGGTGAAAATAATGAAAAATATTACAGATAAAAAATTACCAGCACAACATTCTTAAAATCCCAAACAGCCAATATTTGCCATTGCTTGGAATCGTACAGGGCTTCCAGACTACGGACAAGTATTTTGACCACTACACCATTGAATCAAAATTCCGAAGTTTTAATGTACTATCTGTAATAATAAGACTGTTATTTACATCAAACTTCGGAATTTGAACGTGATTAAATACAAGCTAATTATTTAAAAATAAAAAACACGACTGACATCTTACATAGCCTATGTCATTCGGGCTAATGCAAGGAATCTAACAATACCTCTCACATCAAAATCTGTTAAGCCGTTCAGGACTTATGGTGGAATAAAGAAATTACATACATACATACATGAACCCTGAAAACATAACACTCCTTTTTTGGTCAGTCGTGTAAAAAGATATCTAAAACACGTAGCTTTTATTGAAAACAAATTAAAACAATTCTCGTTTTTCAGCAATTTCGAAAAACAAATTAAACGGTACGTACGGAAATTGTGAGCAACAACTTTTGTTTGTTTATTCGAAATTCAGATAATTATTCAAATATTCTCTCTATGGAATGTTTTGTGGAAGTGCCTCGAATAAGATTTTTATTTTTTATATTAGTTCGTTCGCTGTTACTGAAGAAAATTTCAACGCAGCAGAAGTTACCATCTATGCTCTTTTATATTTGTATATATATGTATATAGTGTTTTATTATATTTAAATATGTATGTTTATTTGCTTTCATATTTTATGTAGTATATTTGTGATACCTATTTATACAAATTTAGTCACTTTATGCACCCATGACATACTTATTTCTGTTTATCCCGAAGGTTGACTGGTAGAGAATGCTGTTAACATTAAGTCCGCCTTTTATACCATTTTATTATTTTTGGTTTAATAAAGTTTTAAATAAATAAATAAATAATATTTTTATAAGCTGTATAATATATGGTTTTTTAAATACTGGCCGATAAGAATTCTAATTAAAGAACCAAGGGTTGTCTTTTATTACATTTTAGATAGATAGATAAATGATTTATTCTTATTTTGGGGTACCGGAACTAAAAAGAAACATGTGACCGTAAATTATGCAAATATTCGCATTTTTTGTAACTTTATTAAATCAAAATTTATGAGGTAGGTAGTTCCTTTGACCTAGAATCATAAAATTTGGCAACAAGCAATATCCTACAGCATTTATAAAGTAATAAATATAAAATCCTTATTTAAATTAAGTTGAAATACATATGTAACTTTGCTGTAGCAAACGACTTTGCCTTTCAAAAGATAAGTTGAAGTATTTTACTCGTATTTCTATAGAAAGAGTCTGTACATGAGTAGGTAGGAATAAGAAAATGTTATCTTAACAAGCTAATTATTAAAAATAAAAAACACGACTGACATGTTTTTAGTACATACAAACATATATGTTATATACATTTTTGAAATCGCCTTTTAAAGCCCTTCAATTTGATACCCCACTCGATAAGATTGATCAAATTTTATTTTTTTGGTCTGCTATTTATCGCATACATAATCCACCATTTTGTTTTTATGATGAGGTCATATAGCCTATGTCACTCGGAGAAATGCAAGGAATCTAAAAATACCTCCCACATCAAAATCTGTTAAGCCGTTCAGGACTTATGGTGGAATAAAGAAACTTACATACATACATACTTGCATACATACATGAACCCTGAAAACATTACACTCCTTTTTTGGTCAGTCGTGTAAAAAACAAACTAATTACATTGTAATTATACGAAGGTCCTAGGGAATGTTTTTATTTTAGGGCTAATGTTGCCTGTAAAAAGATCCCTTGTAATGAGGTTAGGATGAACAAAGCAAAAAGTCGTTTTTCAGACGTGTACAGTTGCTTACATACATACATGGCACGCTTGTTTCCCTCGGGCGTAGAGAGATGGTAGACAGTCTAAGGACGTCTTTTCACTTGCTGCCATTTACTGACCTCTCTATCATTAAAATATCAATTATTTATTTTAATGTAATTAAAATAAATAATTGAAGAAATGAATATATTTATCTGGCGCACCTATCTAATGTTAACAAATATGGAACGCAATACTCGCGGATACCTTACCTCCCTGCATCAAAAGTTTACACACAAGTTCCCAGAAATGCAAGTATCAAAACAGAGAGTAGGAGACTAACGTAGAGCTTACGTTCTTTACCTCCTACAAAAAGCTACAGTTCTAAATACCTGCCGCATCACCCGCAAATTTTTATCTTCTTCTAGCATATCGTCTACTTTTTCTATTTAATTTCTTGCTTGTTAGTTGCATAAATATACCCTCTCTTCAGAGAAGAAAACATAAAGTTAATAATAATAACTATTATAATTATTATTTATTTATAATAATTTTAATTTTAATTACATTAAAATAAATAATTGATCAGTAGATTATTTGATTAACTGTCTCTGTGGTCGAGTAGTCTAGGGATTCGTTTTTGGACTTCATAGGTTCGCAACATAGAGCTAGATTTTTTAAAAATTTTCCTTAGATACACAGACAGCTGAGGAAGCGGGATGTCAGATTTGGTTTTGGTGAAGGACAGGTAATATCTTTGTGAGGCTCATTTTTGATCAAGTTTGACATTTTTGGTGTGTTTTGGTTCCATAGCATTTGCGAACAATCTGTAAAGTAAAATAATTTGGAGCACAATATTACAGTGGCGAAGCGTCCTTACAACACGATTCCTACCGGCTTCCCCTGGCAGATTCTAATATATACATTATTTTTATGACTAACAATAATAGCTTAATCTTGCGGCCTACACTTGCACAAAAATCTATAATCATATAACAAACCATAAGCCGACGATCCACGGCATTAACTTAGATATTTTAATATGAGCGCGCGAAATACAATTTACATTGCGCGCATATAATTATATTGCGCGATTTGCAAAAATATTCTTCAATAGCTGGATACAATGTACGCAATGTATTCGAACCGCGCAAACGCCACACACACGATTTCAATCGCAGTCGCGAGCCGCGGTAGTATCTACGTAACTCGGTAATAATATTGGGAATTTGTAAATTATAATGTATAGTGACACACACACCATGACATTACAACTACATATGCAACCACTCGTCGATATAGACCAGCGATTAAGCCGATAGCTGATCGCCTCCAACGAAACCTTATTGGTTCGTTTGAAAAATTTTCATCCAATCACAGCGATTATCCGCGATGTCTAATGTCACCTAGTCTCGGTTATTTTGATTGATTTGCGCGCATTTGCATTTTGCACTCGCGGCGAACGCTAATTATCTATTGTTGTGATATGTGATTAACTTGATTATGGTATATTATATAGTTTATAAGAATCGAAAGTGGTGAAATTTTACGTGCCAGCCAAGTGTTATGTACATTGTATAGTGTTTATGGATTGTTTCATCATCATCATTGTGTTTATGGTATGTTTGTTTATTTTTGTTTCTTGTCGAACAACAACAAATAGGTTGCTGTCTTACAGATTACCTATTAAATGAGTTAACCTCGTTCTCAAAACAATCGTTCGAAAATAAAAAATATATCATTAAACATCTCTCATGGCTCATCGCGATATGAAACGCATAAAGGTATCAAGTTAAAATTACTATTGAACTCGGATAATTATACGTCAACGAGATAATATTTTGCGATTTCAGGCAGCAATCAAAATCTATGGGGTAAGTACCCCATAGGTTTTGTAAATTTCATAATTTTAGGTATGACCCCATAGGTTGACCTAAAATTATGAAATTTGGCAAAAAGTAAGGTCTAACAGTACTTATCCATACTAATATTATAAATGCGAATGTTTGGATGTGAGTTTGTGAATTTGTGAGTTTGTGAGTTTGTGAGTTTGTGAGGATGTTTGTTACTCAATCACGCAAAATCTACTGGACGGATTTCGATGAAATTTGGTACAGAGGTAGATAATGACCTGGAATAGCACATAGGCTTTTTATCCCGGGAAAAAGCACTGTTCCCGTGGGAAATTCACGCGGGCGAAGCCGCGGGCAAAAGCTAGTACAGGAATAAATCTGAAAATTGTAAATATGTTTTTGGAAGCCTAAAAAAAGTGTTACAAACTTATTTTTGCACTGGATTCAGTGTGAATCTGTTAGGGATCAAACTGCAAAGTTAAGTTTGTTTTTGAAACTAGTTGGTCTTTTAGTTAGAGCTATAATGTGAGATGCTTTGCGTGTACGGAACTCTCGGTGCGCGAGTTTGACTCGCACTTGGCCGGTTTTTTTCTATATATTTATAATCCGCGTGTGAGTGACAAGTGCGTTAAACGGCTTTTTTTAAAGCCACTTTTATCATACTCGACATGCACTGTGGCTTCACCTTTGTATATTTTCACCCCACGCCACTGCAATATTATGAACGTTTTGGGGCTTAATTTGGTTCGAATCATAGGCATAGAAATGGAAACAACTGTTTGTTATTTGTCCCTGGCTTTGCGTCCAATCTAACCCCGCCATAATAAACTACAGAATAGTAAATAACTATATACTTAAAGTAGCTCATTACTGTCTGTAAGCCACGCCTCGCAGAATCCCTCCGATTCGTATTTACTCTGTTATTTCACAAGCACATTTACGAACCGAGAAAAAAGCAAGACGCCGCTGCACCAACCATCTTGACTACCGTTTTCTTAGTTACGCAATTTCGATGATTTATTTCTGATTTTTCAAAATGCCCGATTATTCTAGTTCAAACTTAAATCTGACTATATTTTACCTGCGGCTTCCTTCCGGCCCGCGCGAATTTCCTTCAGGAACAGTGCTTTTTCCCGGAAAACAAACTTGAAAATATTCAACAAATTCACCCAGATTCTTTTTACCCATTTACCAAATCTCATAATTATATTAATTATGATTGGTAGAGCTCGGTGCAACTAAATATAAAAACTGTTTGATTTATAATGTCCGCAGAAATTTTGAGATTTAATTTACCGCGCTCAGGCTGAACTTTTTATATCCACGAGTACATAAAATATTCGTCGCAATCTCACGTCGAGGCCTTGAATTGAACCAAAAGAAATAATATTTTCGCGTCTCTGAGCTCATGAAAGGCCTCGTTTTTACACGACTGACCAAAAAGGAGTGTTATATTTTAGGGTTCATGTATGTATGGAAGTTATGATGTTAAGCAGATTTTCATGTGAGAGGTATTTTTAAATTCCTTCATAGACTTATTATTAAGTATATAATAAGATTCCAGGCATTCCTCCGAGTGACAAGGCTATGTGAGTGACAAGGAGTAGCTTGTTATATACTGTAAAATTCTTGATCACACTGGGCTCTATGGAGTTTGTTGGTTTGGCAAAAAGGCAGCTAGGCAGATGAACTGGACAGGGCATGCTTCGGAGAGATGAGTGGATTCACACCTTCAAGGTTCCATTCATCCAACCGATAGTTGCAATAGATGATCGGAAGATTTGTAAGGACTGGGGAGAAAACGTGAGGATGTGTGGATGTTAAAAAAACGAAGACGATATTTAAATATTTAGAGTAAAGGCCCTTTTTTCAATAAACAAGTTTTGATTTTGATTTTGGTATTCAGAATGACCTTTTAATGAAGTTACATTAATCGTAGTTGCAGACAGTAGAGTCAATATCAATTTTGTAAATCTTATTTGTACATTTTTCAACCCTGACCAATATATTAATATCGAAACGTCACCAACCTCTACCATATCAATAACCTTAGCAGTCAGCCCCTCTCAGCTCAGTTATTGCGATGCTTTACTGCCGGGTTCGATCCCGGGGGATTTACCGGCGCCATTACAGTTTGATTGTCCAATAGTTCTGCGATTGCTTCCAATGGATTTAAAAAATGGCTCCGAATTACGACTCGGATATCGCATTTTGTCGTTAAATGTTGGCCATTATTTTTCTTTGAAGTAAGTTATTAAGTCCTTGCAATCTTTTCTACAACTTTTCACACATCGATATTTCATTTCTTGGGATTAAGGTCTCCTTTAATAGCTGATATAATATCAATATTTTATTTGATATCTACAAATGTTGCAAACAATTTTTTTTAACTTTTGTCGTCCGCTTTGCAGTTAAGTCTTAACGACCAACAACTTTATGTTAACTCTTAATTCTTCTTTCCAATCAAACTTTTTGCACTACCTGCTACACGTTACTGTTTCTACATCACCCAGTTGGTTGACTGGTAGAAAATCCCGAAGCTTTAAGTCCGCCTTTTACTTTTGTAATAAAGTTAAATAAATAAAATAAATAAATAAAATTGTTAACAAAGATTTTATTTTTATTTAAGCCATATTGTCCTATTGCTGGGCAAAGGTCTTCTTCACTTATTCCTTTCTAAAGCAATGCAATTTCTCGAATGCCTACAAAAACAATACAAAAGATGAAAAGACTATCGCACCCAAATTACTTTCAAAATTAGGATGAATATTGGGCTAAGCTGATAATGATGGGCAAAATCGCTGGAAAGAGAAAGGCCGGAAGACGGAAAAGTCTTAGTTGCGAAACATTCGAGAGTAGACCGGGATAGCGAATGCTGCTGAGCTATTCCGCAGAGCTAAGGGCAAGAAAGACTTGAGCATGTTAATTGCTAATATTCACTAGTTGGAGAGGCACCTTTTGAAGAAGACTGGGCATTTGACGAGGCTAATAAATATGATAAAAACTGATTCAGAGCAAAAAATAGATGATACATGACGATCACATCGTCATTTTATGGTAAACATCATGCCCATTCGCCATCGCAAAGTCTTGCATCCAAACGTAAGCAAATATTAGTACGTTTCTGGGTGTGTTGTGATCTTATTTTTAATTCTAAACCAAAACCGCAAAAAACAACGCCTGATATCAGTTCAGTGATTCTATTATTTACAAAAATAAAATATGCTTCAAAAATCCCGAGCAAAACTATTACAAAAATGTGGGCAAGTTCAAACCATAAATCAGCGCCTTCACAACGGAGGACGTAAAGCCAAACTAAAATATTCAGGCTGCATTTTAACTCTCCATGTTCGCAAAATTGGAAACTACACGCTCGGAAATTGAGTGTCGTACTGACGGAAAAATGTTACAGTTTGAGTAGTTTCACCTTGCAAACTAAACTATGTATTTGAATTCGATATTTTCGTCCAAAAATTTGTCTATTTTAGACGTTATAGGACAGAGAGATCCAATGACAAGAGCACAACACTAAAATAAGATGTTTTTGACATTGATATACAGGTAATTAACATGTTTACCGGATTTTTCGCCAGGAGTTACAACGGTCATAATTTTTATTATAAACTAGGTATTTATTAATACTTAAACAATAACATCCAGGTCAAATACCTAAAGGCAAATACCTTGAATTCTAAGTAAAAGTATGTTTGTCCTTTTACACAATTAGTATAATATATTAGTGACTTCCCAAATAATGATATATAATGTTAAAGGTTAAAATGAAGCAACTTGAAAATGAACAGTTAAAATTTCTAGCATCAGCATTTTGAAGCACGGGTTTAACCTAAATCTATCTAGGTTTTATCTATAATCTATTTAGATTGTCGCCATATTTCAGCTAAGAGAATATGGATCTAGACCGCGAAAGACGTGCGGATTCTGAAGCTTGAATAGTTAAGACAATTTACAATTTCAAATTCTTTTACGTCTACAAAACGTCCCGAGACTTTTTTTTTGTTATTTGGGACTTTTCTTTTCCTCGTAGTCGTATTGGTTGAGTGGTTAAGTAAGACGTCCGCCTGTGGCAGAAAGCTACAACTACTTGTACCTTATGAGTTTGCTTACCATTCGACACTCATATATATTTTCATAGACCACCACTTGCTTCAATGGAAGGAAATGTATAAACTTGAAATTTTGCAGAGAAGTTTCTTATAGTGTAAGTGAACACTGAAAGGAATTTTGGTAATTCCACTCCTAAAGGGGTACAATGGGCGAAAAACGAAATGATATCAAAAATTAGTCTCCAATAAAGCTCAAAGTACCTTTTACCACCAAAGTACCTTTTACCACCAAAGTACCTTTTACCACCAATGTAAGTAATAAAATCAAATCAGTCGCTGAGTAACCACTTGCTATATACTAGTCACAGAGTGAAATATTAAATATTCTCTCGCTTAAGGACGTTAAAATGGTTATGCAGCGTGCCAACCTGAAGAATCACAAAGTAGCAAAACTACTGAGTTCTTATGGTACAGTGAATGCTAATAAAATTTATCATAAAGTCAGTTTTATTGTTCAATCTTTGTAATTCGCAGCTTCAGTGAGGAAAGACCTTAAATGTAAAGCCGTTCTACATTTAAGGTCTACAGTGGAAGGCGTGGGGAATACTACACCGAAAAGAACTTTTTTTTCTTATTTTAGAGCTATCTTTTAAATATGATAAAGAAGAGAGAAAGTGTAGAATTAGCCAGATGTTTTTGATATATCAAGAAGATATTAAGAAGGAAAAAAAGTCATAAAGTCCATAAATATGTGTTAATCCACGGGGAAAGGTACCTTATGCTTGCTGGCACATACGTCATTGTGCTTGTAATAAGCTAAATAAACTTGTATGATTTTGGTTCAACGGCATTTTTTTACTCTTGTGTTTTTACTTCTTCAAACTGTCATACTTGAAGGTAGAAACCCCTGCTTGTCTAAGATCACCCCTGGGCAACATTTTTATACAAGGGTCCAAACTTGTTTATTAATGAAAGAATCTTGTTGCGTCCTTGTGGAATAAAATAGGCAAAATATGAATAGGACTCGTACACCGAGGGATTTAACCATTCCATGCCATTCACGCGGGCAAAGTCGCAAGCAAATACCAGCAAAAGTAAAAACGAAAACAAGAACGGAAAAAAAGTATACAACTGTTTTTCTTTTTTTCCTATTTTCCTTATCGAAATAACTAAAGTCAAAGAATATAATTTCACATCAACAGCGTCATTATTCTTGCAATACCGATTATGAGAGACTTTTTTATTTGTAATAGGATAAGGAAGCATCAAATGCGATTTACTGAGAAACCACTAAAAGGACCGAAAAGAAATTAACTTTGTGAGCGCTTACTCCATTCCCGGAAGGAATAAACAAAGAAAATATATAAAACGACGTTTTTAATTTCCAATGATTCCAAGATTATGAAAAATGTTATTTCAATTAAGTGCTACTAAGCCCAGAAGTCGTCATATGTAATTTGAAGCGGTGGTAGGGTCAGTCAGGGGAGCTCAACTTGGAGTCTGAGTAGGTCGCTGGTTCGAATCCCGGCATGACATGTACCCTCTTAGTGTAGATCAATCTGACTCATGTACGAGTCATTATCATCTCCGACCACCAAGCTGTTGATTCCGGTGAAGGAAAACATCATGAGAAAACGTTGACATTATTTAACGCTGCTCAGAACGAATTATGCCACACTGTTTTATAAATTGGCAAAAATAACGATATGTGTATTTTATTCCTAGTAAATTGATATTATAATTATTAATCGCCCAGGACTATTAATTCAAACACATAAGAAGAAGATGAAGAAATAAGTCAGAAAATCACTTCAGTTTTTCTTATGTTGAAGTTCGCCATTTATTTTATTCCCACAACCACAACGCAAGTTGATAGCTTTTATAGTAAGCTTTTATATATGAGCACTCAGCTTAGTGAGAGCTTAGAGCGTTTTGTGGGTGGTGTAGAGCTTTCAGAGAGTTTTTTAAACATATACTTAGCAGTCAGTGATATTTGGGTATTTTTTGACCTAAGATCCCAATTATATTATAATCCCAAAGGCTGAAAAGCCACCTATTTTCCATCTTGATCTAACCGAGCATCAGAACTCGGGATCCGCAAAGTAACGTCCTACTAGAACTATAGTTAATTACTACGATACCAGATAAAAACATTTTTTTAAAAAGGTTAAAACTAGATAAAATCCGAGCTGGTCCTTCGGAATTAGTGTTAGTGGCTGACGTCGAGTCAAGTCGGTTAATTAAAAAGTTTCCCGCGACAAAAAGAACTGGAAACAATTGGAAGTTCCCGACAGTTGGATGTACGGAACTTTTGTTAGGGGTAGGAGCTGGTGATAGATTGTTAGGGAAGGTTACAGGGAATTGGATTGTTTTAATATAGACATACCTTACTTGTACTTCTTGTTAATAAAGTTGATATAACCACAGTTAACCCAATCAAATGGAATCACAAAGAAAAACGTTCCATACAAAACTATCAGAAACCATGTCATTACGTCTAAACAATTACGAATATACAAAGACCCCAGACCCCGCGGATTATCAAAACCAAAGCGATTCTTGTTAGAGTCGGCTGTTACCCATAGATAAAAACAAGTCTTATCTAAATATATATTATGCCCACCCTCTTCTTTTACTACCCAGAGATTAAAAGCTGGAAGAGATTGCACTGCAATAAGCACGCCATTGGTCCATATGTTAAACAATTATATATTTGTACAAGTGTCATTTTGAAGTTATTGTATAAAAAATATTTTACTTGTATCGTATTGTCGCCTTGCAATGACTATTACTATTAATGTGTCCCCTCAGAGTAATTATGTCACGATAAAGTACAAAGGATCTTATAGAGTCCCGTAACAAGACTGATATATATTCAATACAACCAAACTGATACACATAGAAGTGATTATAGTTTTGGCAATTAGCCGCCTCCGAAACCACCAGCCAAATTAGTTTCCAACTGGTTGCTAATCTGATTTATGACTGTTCGCATGGAAAATTCCGAAGTTTCTGTTGTATTTAGTGCTAAGCATTTGGTTAATAATATACTACTGTAGATATTATAAGTTATAGGTTAAAATACATGCAAGAATTTAAATAGTAATCACCACATATTATTCAACGAAAACTGAAATTTATTAGAGTAGGGTTTATCAAAGTTTAAAAAAATAGTCTTCCAAAATAAAGCTAATAAAACTGTTTGTTTTAATACTTGTTGTGCTAGATCTACAAGTTTATTTTTAAAAATGCTGTGTAATATTTTTTGTTTGGCGAGATGATCTGAGGTTTATCTAGCTAAAACTCGGTTGATTTGATTTCAATATTCAAGTGATATAAACCAGAAGTTCAATGTATTTTTGCAGTAAAAATAAATATTTTGTCAAGCTCAATGACGCTACACACTATATACTATATATTATAATAATATTAATGATTTGTGACTACACACTACTTATACTATATATTATAATAAATGATTAATGATTTAATGACTTTTCCCAAACGAACATTGGAAAGAAGCAAAGAAGCAAGAAGCGCATAAAAATTTATGGTGCCACAAGAATTGACTCCGATCTCAGCGTAAAAATTAATAACTATCGATATGGGGAGAGTTGAAAGTGCAAAACATTTTGCACTTGCATTCCGCTATTATTAGACTATATTACTTCCAGCGGTTTGGGCTTGAACTTACAATAGCTTTGTTGACTTTGATGAATCAGTCAGTCAGACATCGTCCTTTATAATACCTATATTATAGCTATAGTAAAAAAAGCCTAGAGTCAAAGGAAAATGTTTAAAATTTTTATCTTCGTTGCTTGTATTATCCTCCTTCGTTCTTCTTCATCTCTGTAATCTCTCGTATTATTCTTAGTAAAAATATTCATAATAAATAGACATTCTACTGTCAAAAAAAATTTCGAGATTACCCAAAGTATCCTGTGGATTTCTCCTAAATTGACGAGTTTTTTATTAACATAAGCGTAACAAACAAGAAATAAGTTAGTTAAAATAGTCAGAAGAAAAATAATGCAAAATACTCAACACCACTTCTAATGTGGCATGTCTATCTATATTCCCCTATAGAAGCATGTGTTCTGTAAAGTGAAACTTTCTCTAACGATAACATGAGTGAGAACTCGAACTTTCAGCGTGTCTTCTACACGCTCGAACTTTTAGATTCCGAGATCTGCTACAGATTTATAAATACTATCCCAGTACTATCCTGGTTCTACTGATGTAAATTCAAGGTACAGTTTGATTATAACTCTCCGAGTTTGATCAGTTAGTCAGCTATCAGCCACATACCGGTCGATTATTATTTAAGTAGTCTTTCCGATTAAGAAGCAAGTCTATGAAGAGAACTGTTATGAACTGTTTGGTTATAATATATTGATTTTAAAATAAATACGATTTTTAAAATAAAAAGTACCCCTTTGCATAATCCTTCTCAGTTACTTCTAACGCTAAGTGAATACGAATTTCATGAAAGATTGTTTTAGTAAGATAAACCGTCATAAAAGAGGTAACAAACAAACGAATAAACAAACTCTTATTCGCGTTAATAATATTTTGTTGGGATTAGGATAGTTGGGATGGGATTGGGTTGGGATTAGGATAGTTGGGATGGGATTGGGATGTTAGAGAAAACTAATGAAAAGAAGATTTGCGATTACTCATAAATTCTTCATCATACCGAACTAAACTAATTTAATATTAGCCATTACGACTCGGCAAGAAAGATCTATATCACCATTATCCCATGTATATTGTATGTTGTGACATGCTAGGAGAAAATTTTGTTTTTCACGGTTTTTTTTTAAGAAACATGATCTGCTTTGAGTAAGAGTAACAAAATTTCATAAATATATACATCAAGCTCAGAAACATTCGCAATTATATTATGATAAGAAGGGATAATAAAAAGATTTACAAAACATACCTTTCAAAACTCTTTAATATAAAAACTTTATATCAACGCCGAATTTCATAAGACTTGCGATAAGTAAAATAACGAGAGTAAATCATTAACTCTTCAAACAAGTTGTACCCGCAAGGAAAAATTCCCTTTACTAAACTAACAAAATATAATTTTAATAATCCAAGTAAGTTTGCCATTCAGGATTTAATAACTGTGAAAATCCATTTAACGGACCAAGTTATTGGCAAAGCGACTGAGTTTATAATAAAAACTTGGAGTATGCGAACTATCGGTGGAGGTACTAGAGGCGCAAAAAATGGCGAGGAGCCAACGAGGTTGTGGATTTTTGGCAAGTTTCCAGCTTCATCGATCGCCCAATGAGCAGGTCATCGCTCGCCCTTCGCGCGCGCGCCAGCAGATGGAAACTAGTTTACAGGCGCGACGGCGGCGGGCCGTCTGAAATCTATTAAAGGGGTTTGTCTGGTTTTTGGGGTTAAAAGTGACGTAATCTTATGAACTTATATAATTTTAACCCTCTAATGTTATTTTTGGTTTGGTCTAATCTATTTTCCTTTGAAGCGGTGGTGGCCGAGTGGTAGGGCACCCGTCTGTGGTTGCAATGGTCCCCGGAGGTTTGAATCCTGCCCGTGCTACATGAATTTGTATACTAATCTGACTCATGTACCTATGTTAGTTTTCATCGCCCACCATTTGCACCCGGTGAAAGAAAACATCGTGAGGGGAAAACACTGCACTCTAATTGATGATTATAAAAAGCTAGTATATGAAATGGAGAAGGCAATGGCAAACCACTCCATTAAAATTGCCAAGTTAGTGGTTGTGTGTGTTTCACATTCCATTATAATGACCACGGCCCTCAGTTATGGAAGAATACGACTAAATGAAAGGATTTTCCTTTGATCTAAGCCTAGTTTAATCTCTGTGTGAATAAGGCATAATATATGTGTGTATGTATGTAAATCGGCTTCCTAATGAAGGGATACATTATCACGCTCATGTGTCTTAAATAGCTCAAATAATCAAGAATGATTTAAATTCACTGAAGACATATGATAGACACGTAAAGGTATATCCACTTCTCTTGAATATTCTCACAGTAATAGGATGCTTTTAAGCAAAATACTCGTTATGATAGATAATATTTACTCAGTCATACAACTCAACTAAAATACAAACCCCACATCAATCGAGTAGGAAGCATAAAAATGTTACATTCCATAGAGCGCTAATGTGTACTCGTGTATTGATAGATGTTGTCACAGAGATCCACCAAGTAGACATGAAATTAATTGTTCACAAAAGAGTGCATATTAGAATCTCACTAACATAAATATATTATTCTTGTGTTGAATCATTTTGAACTGCCTGTAACTTGAAAATAAATTTAAATGTATATTACATAAGTATTTTTGCCATAATATGATCACAATATAAATTTTTTACATTTTATCTAGATGATATAATAACAATTTCAAAAAGCGTTTATTACAAAAAGCCTTAAAGATCTTATTTCCCCGTTTTTATCTTATAATTAATCGTACTATCCTCGGCAATGAAATCAAACAAAGGCAGGGAAAAAACAAAATGAAGAAGATATTTGATACTTGACATTGTGAGGAGTCCAAAGGATCTAAGTAACAATGTAGAGCCCAACGAGAAATTTATTTCACTGTCCTTTTATTAAGATACAAAGTTATTTAGGGAAAAAGTCTCGACATTTATATTTAAAATTCTGCTTAACTTCCAAAGAGTCAAATATCTATTTTATTTGTTAAAAGAAAACAAAGTATTTAAATACTTCTATTAAATTATAGGCAGCAACTTTTGGAAAACTATCCTGCAGTTGAATAAAGTAAAACAAGAGCCGAGTCAAGAACAAACAGAAGTTAGATATGCGAACTGACACAATCTCCAACAGTGTTCCATTAGAGATATTATTGATTCAGAACAAATTTGCTTAGCACTGCAGCAGCGTATAACCAAACTCTATTTTCTAAGAATATTTCGTAAATAAAGCCATAAGCGAATAATCTAGTCCAATAATTTCTGTAAATCAATACATTATAAAAGTTGCATTATTAAATCCATAGGCATGAAGTATAATTTAAAGTTTTAAGCTTTTTTTCTCTTTTAAGCCTATACTAAGCAATTTCTAGATTGCAGTCTCAAAGAAAACTTTTGCCAGATGCCAATATTAGGTCCTACCAAACTTGGCGCAGTCAGCAGCCGTTACAACGAATAAGTTGCTAATAATAATAAAATCTTTCTTTTTTCTCATTTCTTATGAAAGCTTGCCTGTTAAAAAATATCTAGCTCATTTTATATAAAATTTTCATCATTTTCATTTCAATCATTTTAATGATTGTTATATTAAAACTAACATAATACATATATGTGCTCTATGTACGATATCACCTATAAAAAAATACACTTATCTACACATTTTATCATAAAAATTCCTTCAATAAAGTACTATTTCCTAATAGAAAAGAGCACTGTACGATGCTTCTCTAAGAAGAGCTTAGAAGCTTATAGCATAAAGCTCTTTGCTAGATACTAGCGAAGAATTATTTTCGTTTCAGTGCAGATTGCTGCTGATATTAGAAAAAGCTTTATGTTATACATTCATGAGAAGTGACCGAGAAGGACTATTATTATATTCTTCTCTGGATAAATATTTATTAATATCTGCATTATAGGTTGCAATCAGATATCAGAGACTCTAAAAATTCTAAAATCAATTTGGAATTTTTTGCGCTTGGTTTTCGTATTGATGTATTCACAAAATTCGTAGGTAAAGATAGTAAGATTTGATATACTGATCATCAACGAATCAAAACTATTGACTACAGATTTTTTAAAAACAATCACTGCTAAACCGTATATCACATGTGACGTTTCGTAAATATATGGACACAATATTGAACAAAACCGACTGGCATCAAAAATAACACCATTTGGAATCCGCAGCGCACCATCTGTCATGGAAACAGAACGGGGTCGTGTTGCGGCTGACAATTTGTAAAAGGTTTTTTTTCGAAATAGGTATTTTTTGGATGTTTCCGATAGTTATCGTACTTTCTATATATAGGAATATCTTGTGAGCTAGAACCAACGAGATAGATTGGAAGAAGAGGAGGAAATTTAATAGTCCAAGAACACTAAACTAAGGCATATAAAGATGGATTCTTGCGAAAAGCATACTTTGTTTGCTCAATTGAGTTAGACCATTACTGCAGGATTTACAAATAAAATATTTGATTGATTATTTGAATCACAAAGGCCCCGCCTTTGTGATTCAAATAATTTTCAGGTTATCAGTAATTTATATATCATGTTCAAGGAAAAGCCTTAAATGGTAGGATAGATTTACGGGTCAATACTCCAAGAGCTGCGACCTCTATAATAGAATAAAGCCACCCTCCAGCCTATCGGTGTAATCTCAGACAAGAAACCACACTTTTAGGAATCGATTTGTTATTAATTTAAGGCATCGTCTATATTCATGAAAAATATTATTTAATTAATCGAAATAGATTTATTTTTAGAGGTGACAGGCTTTTTACAGAGATTCAATTCTATATCGTTTAAACTCTAAGTAGATTCTTTTCTTTCTATAATTTTATCTTTTGTTTTTAACATTGCTCTTTCGTTTTATTGTTAAATAATATCCACAAAAGTAGATATAAACAACGTGTATAACAAGTCACGTGATTTTCTACCTAATGCAATCTTATACTACGGGTACGCCTTCATATGGTCTTGTGCAGTTTAAGTAAAGCTGTATGGGTTTCCATTTTCATCATTAAATAGGAAATAGATCCGAAAGGGAAGGTCCCTACCGTTACAAAATTTCCGGGCCCTAATTTTATTTTGCACCTCAACCATTTCCGAAAACCCCGATCAAACTATTGTACTATAAAGATTTTTGTGGTATTTTGTCTGTTTTAGGTGTCGAAGTTAGAATGGCGGTCAAGGGAGTGGATAAGATCTGGGATCGGGAGATTTATCGGCTTTATAATCTGAAATCTACCTACAAGTGTTAAGAACATTACAAGAACAAATCCATACTTCCAAGACTATATCATAATCTACGATGCTACTATAATTGAACACGAGTTACCTACTATACTCGTATGAGACAAAATCAATATCACAAAAATGCCTTAAATATGAAAGGTGCAAAGAACTGAGAGTGCTGGCCATATAAAATGAGACAGAAGAACATATTGCTCGCCACACATGATAGTTTGAAAGTTCGCCTTCTATACCATATAGAATTTTATGTCTAGTAAGTTTTAATCCGCCCAACATTTCGCTTTTTCGGGATCCATTACTCGCATTTGATAAAGTCAGAAATTTTTATCTACATCCGCCGGTATTTGTGCACTTTCCCCGGTGCATTTATCAACATTGCCGGAGGATAATGGCTAAAACCATTATAAACGTGGAGTATCATTTGTGAAGGGATTGCGTATTCTATATTTTGGCATGAAAGGGTTCCTTGCTGTGTTTTATCCTGAGGGGACGAAATTGCCGAATTAGCTTTTCCCTTTCACGTCATTATTGTTAAAAGAAATTACCTCAATCAAGTTTTGTGGGGGTTTTATTTATTCATTAATCCTATTTAGTAGGTACATAATGACTTATACAATAAAGGATTTTATCACTACCTTTGTGACTGTGATCTTCATAGCAGAACCACAATTCTCACACATCGCGAACAGAAATAGTCCCCCTTAAGATGCTTCCCTTGTGATTGTTAGAACTACACCAACCTGGTTGCAGATAATTTTATTATTACATAGATATTTGACTAGACCTAAGGCACGCTACATTCTATGTTGATACTTTTTCCAAAAATTTTCAAATTGGACATTAAGTTCTAAAAGCAGTGATCATCAGCAAATGAAATCAAATTCGCTCCATTCCACTTGGGTCCCCTAAGCCTCTAGCCCAGTCCCTATAGCATTCACTATTCTACCTATTTATTCTATTCTTCACCAGGAATAATATACATTCTACTACCATTCAGATGAAATACATCTATTCATTTACCATCCCAGCATTCCCCATAACTGACTCTCTTATATCAAAATACCTTAGGATGGTTCTATAATAATATTATGTACGCTTTGTGTCCTGTCTTGTACAGTTCAAGAAAGGGTCAACCGACCCAGAGGTCTCCGAGGTTCTAAAGACGCCCGAATTATAATGTGGTTTATTTCGAAGTGCGTTCCTAGCAAAACAGTACTGAATATCAAAACGTTGATGTTCACTAAATAATTGAGAGTATGACGTCGTGTAAATGTTTATATAAGTTTCAAATTTGTTGCATCAATTATTGTTTTTGAGATTTTAATTACAAACAGATTCTGCCAGGATGACATTTTAGAGACATTCCCCCAGCAAAAAAAAGTTCTCCGGATCGAAATGAAAGTAAGTACAATAATTAGAGTGTCGCAATGAAATGTAAATGTTTAAGAATAAATAAAATTATGTGTATCGAAAAAGACTTAGGAGAAATTTCAAAATTCTGCTCGAGGGGAACGTTTGGCCGGATGCTGGATCTTCTAAATGGCACACGTGGCGTAGAGATATGACTTGTTTTTACTACAATTGTTGTTATTAATTTGTGTATAATGTTTGTAAAAATAGAAATTTAAAAATATTACCGATTCTGGAAGCTAAAAATAAAATCGTGAGATTTAGGTATTTTGGACGCTTGTACTATAAATATGGGACCCTAGAGACTTAATTGGTGACGTGAGGTTTGTACCTTGAAGTTGTTTTCCAATGTCCATGCCGAAGTATTAACATAGTATCATAAGTATTTAATAAGTTATGAGAATAAATGCAACTGATTCAGCCGCCATGAATTTCGACAGTCCATTAGACGAGTTGCAGTCTATTATTTACAGAAATTCACATGTTTTGCATTAATTGCTAAAATATAGTTAACTATCCATTCTCCAAAAATCAGATCAATATATGCAGTAGTTCAAGAAATATAATTATAAATCCAAGCCAAGGTGAGAAATACCATGATAAGCCGACCAGAATTCGAGAGTCTACCAAAAAGCGACCATGCAGTATATTGAAGTGGTTTACTGGAAATATGATAGTGCTCATTACCTCTTTTTTCTGTGTACAGATGCATGTTCAAATGTTAGCATACCTTATAAAAAAACATCTTATTTATTCAAATTAGGTTGCAGTATATCACATATCATCATATCTATAACAGTACGATTAAGGGGCAGATCTCCGCAGATGCAGCCATCTCACTTTTAGATAAAAAGGTACAAAAAGGCCTCTTCATGTCGGCTTTGGCCACCATGAACGCCTCCAAAGGACCGGATCCCAATGGACCCGTGTGGCTCTGAAAACATCGTACTTACCAACATATAAGCTCCGGCAGATATGAGCCAAGTGCGGAGCAGTCCCACACTCGTTACCCTATCATCTTTAGGATGCTGTTGGTACTACCGCGCGCACTCTCCCTGAGCAAAGGGTGGCGCATGATCGTAGCAAAACAATCTATACCAGCCTCTTCAAACATACCGGAGGCACTACAATAGCGCGTTTATATAAGTTATTGCGTACGTATAGGGTAGAAATATAAGGTTTATAATTCTATCATAGTGAAAGTGATTGCCGCCGCCGCCCAACCATTCCAGTAGGAATCGGTCCTATACTAGGTACCCTAAAGATAGAACGAGCGCAGGGAGTTTTCCAAATTAATATTGTATTTTTAACTAAATGCAAAAAAATATATATAAATAAGTTAACAATAAAAAAATCTTGAAATCCTGGACAAAATCTCTTCATTGAAAATTATATTGAGTTCAGTTGTGTACGCGCCTGTACTAAATTACGTTTATAATACCAAATTTCGGATGATTGAGATAATATATACATGTACGGCCGCTTTTTGCTAGATTCTCGAATTTGGTCGGCTTATCATGGTATTTCACCTTGGCTTGGATTTATAATTATATTTCTTAAACTACTACATATATTGATCTGGTTTTTGGTGAATGGATAGTTAACTATATTTAGCAATTAATGCAAAACATGTGAATTCCGAAAATAAAAGACCAACTCGTCAAATGGACTGTCGAAATTCATGGCGGCCGAATCATTGCATTTTTCTCATAACTTATTAAATACTTGTATGATACTGTATGTTGATACTTACATAGACATTGAAAGCAACTTCAAAGTACAAACTCACGTCACCAGTTAGTCTCTAGGGCCCATATTTATAGTACAAGCGCCAAAATACCTAAATTCACGTTTTTATTTTTAGCTCTTGAACGGTAATATTTTTTAAATTTCTGTTTTTACAAACATTACTTACACAAATGAATAACAACTTGACCGTAAAAAAAGTCATTATCTCTACCCCATGCCATTTAGGAGATCCAACATCCGGCCAAACATTCCCCCAGTAGAATTTTGAATTTCTCCCAAGTCTTTCGATACTTACCCTGAAATTTTATTTTATTCATAAACATTTACCTTTCACGACACTCTAATTATTGTACCTTACTTTCATTTCGATCCGAGAACTTTTTTTGCTGGGGAGATATGTTTCTAAATGTCATCCTGGCAGAGATCTGTTTGTAATTAAAATCTCAAAAACTAATCGATGCACTAAATTTATAGAAACTTATATAAACATTTACACGACGTCATTTACTCTAATTATTTAGTAACATCACGTTTTTAATATTCAGTACTTTTTTGCTAGGGGAACGCACTCGTTTATTTCTACTGGTAAGGACAGGCTTAAACTAGTAAGGACGGTCTTTTTCGAACATATTCTATCTAATAGCACACGAGTAGTATATGACCTGGACTGAAAAAATACAAGTCATAAATTTCCCAAAATTTCCTAGGACTCACAGTCTCGCAGCAAAGCTAGTAGAATATTTTTTACTTCATACTGGTTTCCTGTAAAGAATATGTAAGTACCCTTACTTAGACCTGCTCATCATAAATACTAGTAGAAGCGATAAAAGCGTCGGCTTCACTTCGGTGCTGTCACTGTGACAAGGGTTCAATTTATGGACGGCGTTCGCGAGATGGAACCTGTCGCCGGAACTCGTTTGTGTTTATTAGTGGAGATCTGTTATTGGTCATGAAGCTTAAGGCTTCCTTAGCTTTTAAAAATAGAACAAGTTTTATATGCGGTTTCGCCGTGGTTTTTTACCCCTTTCACCGTTTTAGGGTAAGCATTTTCAAAATTCCTTCTGGATTACCAAAGCTACGAGTACCTTTATAAAAAACATCTTCGCAAAATTTCAAGTTTTACGTTAGCGGCTTTGGTTGAACGTAGAAACTTAAAATTTTCTCACACACACAAATTTAAAATTCGAATATACCACCTACCAATATATTTCTATGATACCTACGTATAGTATTACTGTTTTAATTGGCATTTCTAATTTTAATATTCTTCCTATTTCTAGAAATAGTGTTGTGGTGTGTGAAATAGGCTTGTGTGTGTGGCCTAGGCCAGAAAGGTTCTAAAATAGCGACAACGTACCGACTCAGTACTTTATACGTTTCAGATCTACTACTCAGTAAATAAATCAAATTTTACCTTATAAGTGAAGTGTAGAGAGCGGAAGACGCCGTACAACTGCAACAAAGAAAAATACAATTTGGAAAATTTTATTCGACAATCCATATTTATTCAATTGCACGTCAGCTTTAACGTTGAAATAACGACGTTAGGTAAGATAACGACGTACGATAGAAGTAAAATAAATTGAATTTACTGGCAAAACATAGGTACTTAAGTGCCATAATAATTGAAGCAAAAATGTACTCCAAAGTATTCCAAAATACGTAAATCGCATACCTCTAATCCCATGACAAAAACACAACCAACAATTAATTGCTCGACACACAGCTCAATCGGATTACGGAATTCTGGGACCAATACGACTTACACTAAAGGTATTTGCCCACTGTCAAGGCCAAAAAAATGAGATACTCCAACTCCAACTTTAAGGAATACGGAAAATATAAACAAGATTGACTTTCGAGATAATGCTGCGGTGGAGTTGGTTGCGCCACTTCTTCACTGGAGACTGTGGGAAACTTAGCTATGACTAAATTTTGTTGTAAGTATCCAATGTTGAAAATATTTCATTTTAAAAATTTAAATAACAATAGCCACAGTAAGAACTAATCTCTCCAATTTCATTCCACCTTCATTTTTCTTCGGCATTCTAGTATAGTTGATGAAGCCCAACCAATGGAAATGTACCCTAAGTTCAAACAGCGGAAACAGCTTTGTAGACCACTAAGTCGCCACGCGGGACCTATTTGACGCGATGTAAAAACGAATCCGAAACTCATTGAAAATTAAATAACCCTGAAGAAAAAGAAAGCTAAATAATCAAATGAACCACGGCGAGGACAAAGCTTTTTGATAGAAAAACGATTAAGATGTAAAAAAGAATTGTAAAAAAGATAAAGGAATCGTGGAATATTGTTTATATTCCACGAAAACAAGGAAACAAGTGAAAAACGGAAACTTTAAACAAAACAGCGCACTTTGGACGCTGAAAGCCGATGTTTATTCACCCAGATAATCCTCGTAACAGTAACTTGTAACACTAAGTGGGATTACTTAAGTTATAAATGGTATATTTGTAGGACTCCGCTTAACATCGTGTACGGAAATTGTTTCGAATTTTCAGTTTAAGTACTTTAGAGTTTCGGCACTTTGTCTATTAATTTTTAAGTAAGCCACTAGTTTATTGTCGTGAATATAAATTTCAGAGTAATAATAAATTCAATTTTCTCAATATTAAAAAAAAAAGTAAGTTACAATATGTCATCGAAGTTACAAAATATAAACCTAAGGCTATATTGAGATAGAACTGTTCGAATGCTAAACGAGAACTCTATGCAAAGATTTGAAGGCCTACTTAATGGGTGCCAATAAACGAATATTTTAAGAACACAACGAAATAAAATACTACAGAGTATATAAAAAAGGACCTTAGATTTCCAATTCACAATCTGTTTGACTAAAATAAAAATAAATAAACGTCGTGAATTTCGCACAAAGCGCAGTAACGCAAATATTGGAAAAATCCAGCAGCTAATGAACGCCATTCACGAGCAAATCTGATATTTGCATCGAATCCATGATCATGCTAAATATCGCTAGCTAATCCAAGTAGAATATTTTGCAGTTCACATACAGAGGAAATAAAATAAAATACTAGGAGGACTAATTTTTACTTTTTTAATGCAAATAGCTTATTTTGTATTTAAAAAATAAAGGAAGTGATAATCTCATCTTCCAAAGAACTGGACGTACAAATCCTGCTTCCATTAGTACCTCCAACACTTTCTAATAATATAAAAGTGTTGCTTCGTTATAAAAACTAACATTCCATTTAGTAATAAACAAATTGCTGAAATGTAGGACACGTCGATTGTAAAGCCAATAAAGTGCGATGGAAACGATCTAATGTAGCTTGAATGTAGCTAATAAAATGGTTACTTTGTTATGTATTCTTCTTTGCTGAGCGAGGATCGAAGGAAAGTTTCTTCAATAATTACATTTTGATGAAAGTTTTTATTCAAAGGAAACATTTAACTGAGATACTGAATGATGAACTTGTCAAAGACGAATCAAATAAGCTCAAGATGAAACAGAGAACTGAATAAATAATTTAAGAGGAATGTGAATAGATGGGGTGTTGGTCGAGTGATTAAAACTTCCGTCTATGGTCGAAGGTCTCAGGTTCGAATCCTTCTCTTACCTCGTGAGTCTGTATTCCAATCTGACTCATGTTATGGTAGTTTTAATAGACCACCACTTGTTTCCGGTGATGGAAAATATATCGTGAGGAAACCTGCGCGCAAGTTAATGATTTACCTGCTAGTTTGTGTAATGAAAAAAAAGGCCTTGACAATCCGCTTCATTAGCTTTGTCAAGAAAGTTGCGTGTGTTTCATTCCACATAATGACCACGACCTTTAGCTGTGAGGAATACGTCTACAGAGAAAGTAACTTGAGATCCAATCCTAGTTAGTATCAAAAAAGTTGACAGAACAAAGGCTGGTCTGACCATCTAATGAGCAATGATTGAATAATGTATAACTCGAATACTCATGTATTCGATTTTACATATATTTGCGTTATGGACTCTAAAAAGTATACTAAAATTATATTGCAATCGTATTGGAGGAGATATGACTGTGGTAATAGAGGTTTATGATACAAAAATAAGCTGAATTCAGATAAAATGGAAAACGTTATGAAGGATAGAACAGTAAATACCTACCTCAAACAATAAAAATACGACAGATGAGCTTACATTTCCAATCAATAAAAGCAATCGACCAACGTTGATGTCTTAAGCTAGAAGTCTATATTTATTACTTCATCGTGTTTGAGATCAATCTTGCAATCTCGAAAAATAAGTGGTAAAATTTAATCCAAGTTGTGCAGAAATGAAACCTGGACAAATTGGAGTAAAATTCATAATCGGATCCAATCTCGCGACGCCGGAGCATCGCGAATCAATCAGACACCGCGACACCGGTGGCTGACGCCGAACTTGATCGATGGCGCTTCGCGGGTGCACTGTGCGGTTGTGGGACCGCCAAGGATGGAGAATGGAGTCTTCAGTGCTGAGGATAGAAACTGTAGGGCTGTAAGGCGGGAGATAGCCTAAAATGGACTGAATTAGAGAAATTTATCGGTAGCAGGACTTAACAGAGGTCTGTAACTGTCTGTTTGTTTTATAGTTTATTCAACATACTCATATAAAAATTATTATAACATTTAATTGAGTTATTTTTGCTATTTACTGTAAATCATCATGTTCCTAAAGTTTCAAAGAAGGACGGTTTCTTGTATGGAAATTGTCGTAAAAATTATTTATTACAAAAACATTTACTCAGCTTTACACCATTGGACCTATAAGAGATATACATATACATGGTAGAAAAATTATGAAGTTTTAATCAAGATTATCGAACAGTTTTCACTGCTACAAAAACCACTTTACTATTGTACATAATTTCTGATTTTTTTTTTGTGCAATAAAATCCATACTTCCATACTAATATTATAAATGCGAAAGTTTGGATGTGAGTTTGTGAGTTTGTGAATTTGTGAGTTTGTGAGTTTGTGAGGATGTTTGTTACTCAATCACGCAAAATCTACTGGACGGATATCGATGAAATTTGGTACAGAGGTAGATAATGACCTGGAATAGCACATCGGCTACTTTTTATCCCGGGAAAAAGCACTGTTCCCGTGGGAAATTCACGCGGGCGAAGCCGCGGGCAAAAGCTAGTTTTAAATAAATAAAAGTAGCAAACTTGGCGCTATTTTCCCTTTAACATTTCTGTCGCGATTTATTTTATTTATATTGCGCACGTTTATCACGGCGGGACCTGACACAGCTATCAGTTTTGTGTTGTACAACGAACTCTAATATAGAGTGCTGTCCCGGGATATCACCGATCATATTTCAAGTTTTTATTTCAGAGCTTTTCTTTTTATAACATTTTATTTGGTTTTAACAGTGTTATTTCAATTAGGACCGAGCATATTATAGATTTGAAGAAAATGAGACATACAGCATTTTGTAACCTCCAAATGCTACATAAACGATTTCATACAAATAAAGCATGGTATATATTTAGATTGGTGATCCATGTTTCTCTTTCTCTTTCCAGTTTCTTCTTCTTTTCATAAATATTTCTTGAACAAAAATAGTCATCGGTGTTCATCTTCATAAATGGCAATTATTTTGGAATTGAATCTGATAATCTTAACCCATCATCTGTGATCTGCATCCAATGTGTTCTACTCCCACAATGATCTATTTCCAGATTACCTTACATACATCAATAAACATTTTATGCTCATCCATATTAAATCTGTATTCGTCAATCTTCTACTCCCTTGTTTTCTATTCCTAGTTAAAGCTCTTGATTGGTGGCATAAAGGTTATTTCTTTAATTGGGTATTAAAGATATTAATGAAATTTCTTGTAAATCACATTTATAATAACATTTTGCAATTTTCTTGAATTACACTCTTTTAGAAAGCAGAGTCTTAATTTCTGTTCCTAAGGAAAGATTCTTGTTTAGATTGTGCAAGATTTTCACCATTCTATTTTATCTGTTTGTCATAATTTATCCGCTATCTCACTTTCTATTTGCTTACTTTTACCCTCCTCAGAAATCTCAAAAATGGTTTTGCGTATTGTATTGAAACTGTCTCATAAATTGATCCTTTCATTTTCGTTCTATACACATTTTTATATTTGGAAAAAATCAATAGGGATTATGTTTTTTCTTTTCTTTTGTCATAGCAGTGTTCTGATTTATATGTTAAGAAAACTCTTAGCAGTGCAACAAAGTAACAATGTTGCCGGTAGTTTTAAAAAACACAACGTGAATTATGTAAATAACAAAATGTTTATTTTTCAATGTTCCAGCGAACACTTCACCACCTTTACACCATAAGCATCGCAAATGAGAATCATGAAGTCATGTACAAATCAATCATACTGCCAATACCACTGCCGTGATCAAACAGCGAGTGTGGGGGGAAGCGTAAAAAAAGTTGTGCTCACATGGAATAATATAAATACAAAAAAAATATTAGAGGATCACAGGTAAAAAGGATGTTACATTAAATTGAAATTAGCTTACAGCCCCGTATCACACTGCCAAAATCACTCTTTATAGTTATTTATGAAGATTAACACTTTATTGTACTTATGTATGCTTATTTTACCATTGTCTATATAATAAAAAACAACAAATTGCATTAAATCATGTTAAGAACTTTGGCAGCTTGAGAAAAATCTCAGTGTTAGCTATCACTTACACAATTCAATTTAAATTTAATTATTTATTCGAAGCAAAATACATATTGCATTGAACATTTAATACACTTACATTTATATATACCGCGATGATAGTCCAACGGACCTGTTCTCTCTCGAAAACGACGCTATCCCTCTAGATTCAGAACTTATTTAATAAAATAACATTCAACTTTGAATAATACTTTGAACTGTTAAACGCCATACGAATAAATAAATAAGTATACACGCTCGAAAAGAAAGAAGAATGATTTATTTTAATGTCCAGTGTAGTAGCAGCCTTAGAGGGTTGAGAGCTGAGAGGGACAGACTAATCCGTAATGACCCTCGCCCTTAATTGGTCGCAGTCGTAATTCAATGACAGGGCCGACAGAGACTTTAATTTACGGCTGTACGGTGGATGTCACGGATGTATGTAATATGTAATGTAGTTTTTTAACAGCTTAAATAACCGGTACCTATTGTTGAAGTCTATAGAAGAGTCTACCGGTAGACTTATGACTGAAAAGTAGACAACGGATAGGGGTTTTTTTTAAATCATAATATAGAGATTTGGCAAGCCTCATTTTCATTTTGTCTTTAATTCAACAAAGCTAGATATTCAGGAAAAGATATTTCAGAAACTGACTAACTAAAAAAAATATTCCCTGTCTGATATTTAACAATTTCAGATATCTGGATATATTGACGAGCTAGGTATCTAAATTTATTCGTTTAATCAAACAAAATGTTGTACTCCTAGGTTACTATGCTATTCCTTATGCTATGTTACTCTACAAATTCACAGTCTTCTTTTGTCTCTCTTCATGGTTATCTATCTGTACATTTAGTATTTTTGACTGAAATGGATAGAGGGACACCTAAAAAGAATAATAGAAAGCTAATATTTTTTTAAATTTCTTTTCTGTCTGTCTGTCTGTATGTATGTACGCGTTTCACGCAAAAACTACTGGACGGATTTGAATGAAACTTTTTTGTTGTATAGCTATTAAGCCTGGGCAACATATAGGCTATAATTGATTTTGAAAACTGGAACACCTGATGATGAACCTTAACAGAACAGCTAAACAATAAGAAATATGGAAGTTGTACCTTTGCATAAAATCAATCTGACGAGCATTTTCTGTTGACGTATAAAAGTCGAAGATCAGAATCATCTGATGAAGAATTCCAAGCTACACTATTACATATATGGAAATGGGGCCTTAGCAAAAGTCGTTCAACCTGATGAGCATTTTCTTCTGACGTATAAATGAGACAGGACGTGGGGAAATTGTAGATGAATGCGCGAGCAGACGAAGATCGTTTATTGAATGAAATATCACTTTTGTTTATTTTAACACCCCGACTGCACTACGAGTACCTAATATAATCCGCGGGACACGGGATAACCGAATGGCTGAGAATGTTGAGTTCATGTTACTACAGTTTGGAACACAAAAAGATTTTTCATCTAAAGCGAAACTCACGCGGGCAAGTGAAGCCGCGGGCAACAGCTAGTATTCCTAATAAATCATATAAATTATCCCTCTGATGTCACACACGTCACGAGGCCTGATTAAAATTTAAAGTTAATTCCCGGCACTCAAGGCGGGTCGCCGCCGCCGCCACTTACAGCTGAAGAGCTTTTTCGAGCGCCTTATTGTGTTAGCTCTCCACCGATGTCACGTGGTTGCCTGATAGGTTCCTCTTGCCGCCAGTGTCTTGGTACCTTTAGGATATGATATTAAAAAATAATAACTTTCCGTTTTACATTCCAGAAACGATAAAAATAAAAAAGAAGAGCTTTTGGAAACTGTTGACCCATTGGTCCTAATAAAGCATGCTGCAAGCGATTAGGTAATCATAGACGAATTGTGAACTATATTTCCAGAAGCGATAGAAAAATTTCACTTAAGAGAACCTATGCGTTACAAATATTAGAACCAAATCGAAATGCATATAGGGAGTACACCACTGCTAAAATGTTCTACAAATTCGTTTACAAGAAGTCTCCTATCGGCCTCCATGATCGGGATTTAAGAATTCTCGAACTTACAAAAAGTCGAGATAAAACTTTGAAACTAGTTGGAAAAGTGGAATTCGTTTGTTAAAGCTGCAATGCAAAAGTTTGAGATTATATTATCTTCAAATTACATCTACTCGGTATGCATATATATGTGTGTGTGTGTGTTTAGGTGTATATTCAAATAATTTCTACGTACTATTTTAAGCCTTGCGACCAGCTTTAGCATATTGTCCAATAAGATGAAGCTTCCTATTAGGCGTCATTTTTGTTTTGTCTTAATTTCGTCATCCAGACAATTTTTATAGAAGATAGAATAGAGGAATAGAAGAATAGAAATCATTTATTCCAAGGAATATAATCGAAAGTTATCACAATCCATGCCGAAAAGTCAGGAAAATTAATATACGATCACTTATGGATTTAACAAATGAGGGAAATCTCACATATTGTCATCACGACCTGTATTCAGTTCTACGTGTCGTGAGAAGTCGTCTAGCATGCACGTGGTGGATGGATGTCTTACATGGTGACTATACTAAAACCATTATGGCCTTTCGACTCTAGAGTCGAATTAATCAAAACAATTCGAATTCAAACATAAACCCCATGCATTTGCAGGAAAAGTCGAAGCTGGGACACGCAGTTAAAAGGTAATAAGGTCATATAGACACAAATGTCAGAAGTGGTGTCGTATAAAGAGGTAAAATTCAAAAAAATTACTTTATTTCTCTCCACAATCTAACATGTACAGAAATAAGTATAAGATTAAGATAACTAATATAAGATTGTGAGAGACTGGAGTCTGAATAAAGCAGAGCCTGGATCTCAGTACACCAGCCTCTCCCCTCTAAATGTAAGTGAATATACTTATTAAACATATTTGAGTACATGAGAAATATGGAGAACATAAAATGGATGACTGAAGCTAAAATAGACTAATAGATAGACAAGTAAATTAATCTACTGACAAGAACAAAGTTCTTAAATTGATTTTAAGACCCACAAACATACGACTTGAAAACCTAGATGAAGCAGAATAACATTCAATCCGTATTGAGTCCCGTCGTCTTTAGCACAAAAGAGCAAACGTCAGAGCGGACTTGCAAACTCCTCGTGTATCAGCGGATGTGGCTGCCGCAGGTGACATAGTTTGCGTTCTATTGAAACTGATCGTCGGCTAACTTCATGCTATTTCTATCGTCGTCGGATCTGGAGATGGAAATTAGATCAATCGATATCCAACTTCATTCTAGGTACTATTTAAATAATTGATAAAGCTTCAAAATAGCTTTTCCCTACTGATTCCTAAATCATCTGGGAGAGGAAAAACAACAGAACAAAACATTTATTTTTTAATTTTAAATATTACAAAGTACATTTTCCTCAATTCCTACAAATAATGAACAGTGATTAACTTCCAAATTACCGAAACACGATGGAGCAAGCAAAACAGGAGGTAAATATCAATTATATTAATTTATCAAAGAGAATCTTCCGGGTCCCCGTCACATGCCGAAGCTACGTTAATAAAATTTATCGATCTCAAAATTTTCCACTTATTTTCAACAATGTAATTTTCTTAGACATGCGATACTAATAATAGGATGAATGTAATGAGACAAATCAGAAGAAATTTATACGTGGAAGTTTAAAAGTTACCTCAATAAAGAAGAAGCTGAAAGTAATATGAGAGCAACCTTTAGTCCACACGCGGAAGTCCGTATTAGTCGAAGGTTGCCAATACCTAAGCTTGGAGAGAGCAAACCCGTAATTTAACCGTGAATTTTTTATTGATTAATGTATTTGTAGGATTATGCCCGGTAGAAGATAATTATAATGATTGCTACATTGATAACACACAAATCATATCACGACCGCAGTTCTGCTCCCAGTACGGGTAACTATTTGAGCTTTTCGATATTCCTGTTCGTGTATTATGTTTATTTGCTTCTAAATATATCGAAAATGAAAGCGATATAAATAAATGCAGTGTCTATTTTTGATAAACACTTTTGACGTTTGCCCATCAAAATGTATACCAAAACAGAGCTTTATCTAAACCTTATCTATTAGATAAATGTGTTTGATAACGATAGCGATTCCATTTTGTTGTATCACAGCTAAATTACAATATCACTCGTGCATTGATTTTTATATATTCTTATAGCATAAACAATGGAATATTTATAGATAAATCTAGACAGTAGAAAAACTCCAGTGGATCGTTATCTATAAAAGATTTTTACAACTATAATCCTTACGAGAGTCACTCGACCCACGAGGGTTGTTAGGGCACAATCACACGATGATAATGTCGTGTTTTTATTTCGAGCTTGTGTCGTTACTGTTATGGGATTGTGTAATAATTGTCTTCGCCAAAACTTACACATACTCACTCATTCACACAATCATTCCTTTTCCTTCATTCCATTCATTCTACCCCTACCCAGTCCTACTGTGATGGCCGCGCGCGCGCAAGATACGCTCTAAAATAAATTTCTAAAAACCGCAAAAAATCTACCAAAACTCAAAAGTTCGGGTGTGTCCAAGTGATAGTGCTCTCAAGAACTTTCTTCCTTTGTACGGGGCGGAGTCCAGCGCTGGAGAGGAGCTGTGCCTTAGATTGAGACCACGAGGCCAGGTACCCAACCTTTTCATTATCCGCCCGTCCAACTGTTCCTTCGAGCCGCGTCCGCTATTCCTTATCCCGGATTCAATTATTCCTATCTAAAATTCGCTTTCATCGCCATACAAATCACACAAAAATACATTTATCGCATATTTCATTCAATCTCGCATACCCCACATCGCTATCTTTTCCCTCGCTAAAACTCATAAACGCATATATTTTCCTCATATATATCACTTTTATTATCTTATATATTCGCATTGGTATACGTATTTCATATTACAATTATCCGTAAACTATTATTTTTCGAAATAGTTTTATATTTTTCAAGCCGTTCTGAGCTCCCGCTTACCGCACTTACGATACCGCGTGGTTGCCGTTTCGCCGTTTCTATGCGAGCGCCTGCGCCTTCGTAAGCCGCCAAATTTAAAAATCATATTTTTAAATCGATTTTATCGTCGATTTATTTTCTGTTTTCACTCAAGTAGTTATATATTTTTCACTTCAATATGTCTAAAGATAATATTGAAGATTCCCCCGAAGTTATTCGTTTAAGAGCTAAAAGGGAACATCTTTTTACTATTATTCAACATACCTATTCCCTTAGCAAAAATGTTTCTGATGAAACAAATAAAGCTCAGTTTCTGATTATGGTACAGTCGCTAGAAAAAACTAGAACTGATTATATGCAGACACTCGATGATTTGGCAGCAGCTCAATTATTATTTGATCCAAAGTCCAAACCGGATTACTCGGGTATGAGATCCTTTGACCAACTTTATTGTCACATTAAAGCTTGTGAAAATAAATTGAGTGTAAATGTTTTCAAGTGCGATCAAAAATTTGAGTTGTTAAATAAAAAACTGCCCCCGCTTAATTTAATGTCATTTGATGGCACTCCCAGCAAATGGTCACTCTTTACGAAAACTTTAAAAGTCTTATTCATGAAAACGCTCGCTTAACCGATGCGGAAAAGGTTCAGTACCTAGTAGGTAAATTAACAGGCAAGGCTTTGACGGTATGTTCTGGGATACCACCTACTTCAGATAATTATACAATTATTTGGAACGCACTTCTCGAAAAGTACCAGGACGTTAGAGTTCAGGCTTCATTATACATTGATCAGATTATTAATTTTTAAACCCAATCAATCTCTTGACGCATTTTTAGAACAGTTTTGCTCGGCAGAATCGGCTTTACGTAGATTAAAAATCGAAAATCTGTCAGATTACTTGTTTACTCATATCGCGCTCAACAAACTTGACAAAGAAGTTGTTAAGTTGTTCGAGCAATCACATTCCACGATAGAAATACCTACTTTCTCACAACTCACGCAATTCGTAAAAGACCAAAGTAAAATACAAACGCTTCGCTCATCCGCATACACAAACAAAACGCACCCCTCAAACACTAATAAAAATACAAATAAAAACAAACAAACACACACTTTCTTAGCTAATACTGGTCCAGTCGATCAGAACTTGCACGCATCTCGCATGTACTCACCGCATACGCAATCCCCCAAAATTATGTACCGCGCACATTTAATACCGCTCAAAACGCTCAAACCGCTCAATCTCGCACGCAAAACTTACAGTCTCACAATTGTTTGTTATGCAATTCTCACCCTTCACACGCACTATACAAGTGTCAGTATTTTCTGAATGAAACTCCATCTGCAAGAAATAACTTAGTTGCGAAGTATAACTTTTGCATTAATTGCCTAGGATTTCATAATATTGCATCTTGTCGATCACAACATAGTTGTAATATTTGTCGCCAAAGACATCATTCATTATTACACATAAATGAAATTCCACAAATTAGCAGCACAACTTGCAATCACTCGTTGGAAAGCTATCCGTGTCACTCGCACACGCACTACGCCGCCGCATCCGCTCGCACCTATGCAATCGCCATCCGTTCAGGTTCAGCCATACACTTCAAGCGCTGCGTCCGCTGCTCATCACTCGACGGCATGCACCCAGGCAGCGCTTCGAAGCCGCTGAAGTGCCATGCGTCAAAGACAGTAGCAGCGCGCCGCCGCCGATAGATACAAATGCGCGCGAGAATTTAAATAACGTCGCGTTATCAGTCGTTACGACTTCTCGTTTTAATAACTTAGGTAGTACGGTAATTTTACCTACCGCTTCCGTTTTCGTTTATAATAAAAATAAACGCTATAATGTTCGCTTATTTATAGATTCGGGATCCATGAGTCACTTTATAACAAAATCTTGTTGTGATAGATTAAATTTAAAAATTACTCCCGCGTCATCCTCGATTATGGGCATCGGTCAAACTAAGAGTATATCATATGGAGTCACCACTCTTAAATTCCATTCCCGTTTTGATCCTTTGTGTTCATATGATATAGTGGCTCGTGTTATTGATTCAATCACCGATCGACTACCCAATTTTGAGTTAGATACCTCTCAATTGACTCACCTCAGTGACTTACCAATGGCTGATTCCAACTACCATATGCCTAGCGAAGTAGACTGCTTAATAGGTAATGAGCTCTTCCCATTCCTGCTGGGAAATAACAAAAGTGACTTCACCACACTCTTCGGTAGTTGCAGTAGAAACCACTCTTGGGTATTTAGCCATGGGTAGGGCTGCGGTGGCGCATATTAAACCTTCTCGCAACGCTTATAATAATAATAAAACTTTCTTTTGTTCTCTTGATCAAAGCTCCAACTCTAGAAACAATCACGCAACGCTTTTGGGAACTCGAAAGTGTTCCAAATAAAATTCACGTGAGCCCTGACGATGAGGCCTGTGAAAAAATATTTCAGTCAACTTACTCACGGGATGACACCGGTCGCTATACCGTGCACCTCCCATTTAAAAATAATCCTTCAGAATTAGGATATTCTTATTCTATCGCTAAACGCCGTCTTATTAATTTGGAGAAAAAACTGGATGACAACCCAGACTTACGCTCTAATTATAATGACACTATACAAAATTACATAGACAAGGTTACTTAACTAAGGTTGAGAATGCTTCGCCTACTGATCGCTCTTATTACATTCCACACAGAGCTGTTTATCGCCCCGATAAACAGACTTCAAAAACACGTATCGTTATTGACGCCAGTAGTAAAACTACAAGTGGGAAAGTCGCTTAACGATATACTCTATAAAGGTCCGAATTTACAGACGAGTATATTCGATCTTTTAATTAACTTACGCATGTTCTCCGTCGCTATGACTGCGGACATCGAGAAAATGTACTTTCAATTGAAACTTACACCTAAACATCACGCTTTTCAACGTATCTTATATCGTTTTGATTCCCAATCAGATATCGATACATTCGAATTCAACCGCGTATCTTTCGGTATATCAAGTTCACCTTACCTTGCCATGAGAGTCGTCCGCCAGCTGGCCGCCGATAGCCGCGATCAGTTTCCACTCGCCGCCGCTGAAGCCGAAACACATATGTACATGGATGACTATATATCCTCAATGGATGGAGTAGATAACGCAGTTCGAGCCCAGTCTGAGTTGGTTCAAATGTTTGCTTCCGGTGGCTTCAATCTAATCAAATGGATTTCTAATAGCTCTGATCTCATGGACAAGATTCCCACTTCTCACAAAAGTGAAGACGTCATAAAGTTTGATACTGACGCTTCATCTCCTCATAAAATAGTAGGTATGCAGTGGCAACCTACTACTGATAATTTTCAGTTCACAACGAACGCTGATATGCAAGAGTGCACCAAGCGCTCTATACTCTCTGTTACTGCGCGCTTATTTGACCCATTAGGTCTTATAAACCCCGTAGTCACTTTTATGAAACTGTTAGTTCAAGAATGCTGGATAGCTGACCTTAACTGGGATGATCCAGTAACTCCCACCATTTTAAACAAATGGACACAGTTTCATAATGAACTTTCTTATCTTGAACAGATAAAAATTCCACGACATATAGGGTTGAGTGCTCAACATGTCACTCTTATAGGTTTCGCAGACGCAGAGTGAAAAGTGCTATGGCGCTAACGTATACCTACGCGTTAGTCAAAGTTCAAACTCACCTGGATCTGCCCAGTTGCTCGCTTCGAAGTCGCGCGTCGCCTCGCTGTCTAAGATGCCACTCGCTCGGCTGGAACTCTGTGCCGCACTCCTTCTCGCGAACCTCATAGATGTCGTTCGACACACTCTTTCAAAGAGATGTCATATCGATGAGACTTACGCCTTTTCAGATTCATCTGTCACGCTTACGTGGATCCATTCTCCACCTTATAAATTTCATACATTCGTCGCGAATAGAATAACTGAAATCAATTTAAAGCTTCCCGCTAAACATTGGTTTCATGTAAAGGGCACTGAGAATCCTGCAGATATTATATCTCGACCAGTAACGCCTAAAGCTCTAGTAAATAATAAGTTCTGGTTTAAGGGTCCCCAGTGGATTGAACAAAGTTTCTCTGACTGGCCAGTTAAACCTTTTACAATTAATTTTAATAGCTGTTTAGACAGCTTAGAGACAAAAACTATAAGTTTAGTCGTTCAAAAACCTGAAACTACTCCGGTTACACATCCAATTGAGACCTTGGCTGAAAGAATTTCAGATTGGTCGAGATTATTACGCTCTGTAGTTTATGTCTTACGCTTTATACGCAAATTGCGCCCTCAAGGGCCAATTACTGTACAAGATTTAGAATTTTCGGAACATTACATAATCCGTTATGTTCAAAATAAATATTTCTTCAAAGAAATTATTGCATTACAAACTAACAAATTATCTAATAATACTCTACTCAAGCTAAACCCTTTCATCGACCAAGATGGCATTCTTAGAGTCGGTGGTAGACTAAGAAATTCGCAGCTAGATTTTGGTCAAAACACCTATTTTATTACCTTCTAAAGACACAATTACTCAGTTGATTGTTGACTATTATCACGTGACAAACCTTCACACAGGTCCGTCACTATTACTCGCTCTACTTAGACAAAAGTTTTTGGATATTATCCGCTAGGAACTTGGTTCGCCAACGCGTACATAAATGTAATACATGTTTTAGGCTCAGACCTAAATTCACTTACCCTCGCATGGGAGATTTACCTTCCTATAGAATCTCTCAAGCTAAGTGTTTCGTTAATACCGCAGTAGATTACATTGGCCCCTTTTACATAACGCATATCAGACGCCGTGGAATTAAAAGCCATAAGGCATATGTATGCTTATTTGTGTGTCTCGCCACAAAGGCGCTACACCTAGAATTAGTATCTGACCTTAGTTCAGATTTATTTCTCAACGCTTTCAAGCGATTTATTAGTAGAAGAGGCCCGGTTTCCATGATCTACAGTGATGGTGGAACCAATTTTATAGGCGCTAAACGTAAACTTAGCGAAATTTATGATTTATTACAGTCCACAGCTCACCAAAATTATATCAATAATTATTTATTGAACAATAAAATTCAATTTAAACATAGCCCACCATTTGGTCCTCATTTTAATGGCCTAAGTGAAAGTAATGTTAAGAGTGTTAAAACTCATTTAGTTAAAACTATAGGCTCTCAGATCTTAACATATGAAGAGTTCATGACCGTCTTAGTTCAAATAGAAGGCTTGTTAAATAGTAGACCTCTTTGTTTGCTAGGTTCTGAACCTGAAGTAACCGCTCTTACTCCAAATCATTTCTTAAATGTCACTCCTGTTCAATTTTTACCCGCTGAAAATTACACTGAAACACCTGATAATCGTTTATCTCGTTATCAGTTGTTATGTAAACTCACTCATGATTTCTGGCGCCGTTGGAGCCAAGAATATCTGACTTCTCTCCAACAGAGAGAAAAATGGACTAAGTCCTCAGAAAATATTAAACTGGGTACTGTTGTCATAATTAAAGACAACAATACTCATCCTTTTTGTTGGCCCCTGGGAGTTATTGAAGAACTCTATCCAGGAAAAGATAAAGTAGTTCGAGCTGTAAAGGTTCGCACTTCTTATGGAAGTTACATACGTCCAGTAATCCGAGTTTGCCCTTTGCCTACTCAATAAATTAATTATAGGAATTTATATTAGTTTATAAGTACATACTCATATCTTTTCTTACATTGCTGTTCTCTGCTAGCTATTTATTCAATATATGTAGAGGAAACCTCTAGGCCGGCAGACTTGTCTTCGCCAAAACTTACACATACTCACTCATTCACACAATCATTCCTTTTCCTTCATTCCATTCATTCCCCCCTACCCAGTCCTACTGTGATGGCCGCGCGCGCGCAAGATACGCCTCTAAAATAAATTTCTAAAAACCGCAAAAAATCTACCAAAACTCAAAAGTTCGGGTGTGTCCAAGTGATAGTGCTCTCAAGAACTTTCTTCCTTTGTACGGGGCGGAGTCCAGCGCTGGAGAGGAGCTGTGCCTTAGATTGAGACCACGAGGCCAGGTACCCAACCTTTTCATTATCCGCCCGTCCAATAATAGTATTGTTAAGTTGGGCCTAAGGATGTCGCAATTTTTCCGAATCTTGTTATATTTTCCACGGAGATTTGATGTACGTATACATATGACATACTTATAATAAATTATATATAATTCAAAGTTTACTACAGCAATACGGAATAGAAATAGTTCCCTCATCACGCTACCAAAAGTACCAAAAAATAAAACTAAAAAAGATTGCACAAGCATTACTCATTCCATGTGCAACTAACAATACAATGCATTTTGCTGCACACAACTTTTCAGAAACATTTACCCGAACTGCGGCTAGGATCACATTCGTTGCAGCTTTTACGACTTTCAGCTGAGCTTTTGGTGAAAAGGCGTACTTAATTATTTAGCTGGTTGAAGATTGTAACATTTCTTCCACAGGAATATAATTATGAAGTTGGTTTGCTTGTAACTACCAGTCGGACTTTTCTGTGTGTATATTTCATGAGGTATCTATCCAGAATCATAAAATACCCACGGGAACGTCACTTTTGTCAGATTATCAAGCCATGGGTGGACCAGGACGACTTGTTCTACCCGTTTCCTTTGTCGGCAAAATTATAAATCACAAGAAATTGCAAACCTTTTGAATTGTCGAACAGCATGGTGCAGTGCTAGTTTAAAGCCAAATATGGGTCATCAAAATCTATGTTGCTTTAAGATATAATTTCCCGAGCATGTGTTTGCTCGTAAGGGATTTAAACGTGTAAATATGTACGTAATACCCCCGCTAGTTATCCAGGAACACGAGCCATAATTCTGGGTAAATTTGGGCCATAAATCTCGGTCAGCGATTGACCCCCAGGGGCCTAGGGCAGTAGGACTGCGATGGTGCGCAAAATGGCTTGTTTCAACACTAGCTATTGATCGCGGCGTTGCGTCACTAGTGACAAATTTTCCTTTAGGACATCAATATACAAATATAAAATTCTTCCTGAGTGATTGACAGACAACGCACATCCATAACAATACAAAATAGGAAATTCCTATGAGAATAGAACCCCGAGGCGTAGTTGTGATATGTATTCATGTATTATTTTTTGTTTTCTCTGTATGTGATGAAATTTTTGCAAATTAAACGTTAGGAAATTAGGAAGATGGCGGCAGCAGTTTGTTTTATACAGTAAACTGATGCCATGGTGCAAAAGTTGTCATGCTTTGAAAGACAAAATATTACACTTTGTTGACAAAATATTATGTTTACTCTTTATGCTAGTACCACAGGGCGGGCGCTTCATAGAAACGGCGCGTCAAATATGCCTACTACTACTACAAATGAAACTGTATATCCGTGAACACGTCAGTAACACGTCAATGTGTGCGTTTTCATAGTCGAACGTCCCACAGTTACACAAGAACGGGGGAGAAGTGCGGAAGGAGCGGGTGCCATATTGCAGGAGGGGCAGGGTACTAATATTAATTCTGTGCTAGTACCCACAGGCGTGCTAATAACACAGCTATATTGCCTATATCACACCTCCAATACACTAATAATTGATATACGACAACGAATTTCGGTAGCTGCCAAGAGCGATAACTCGGCGTAAATTGGACCCATAAAATCTGGACGACGTCAATTGACCCCGCGGGGCCAAAGGTCAGGAAGCTGTCCTCGTGCTGTGTCGAGGGAATCGAAAAAGGGTTTGCAGTGTCAAATTAAAATCAAATATTTAGTTGGACAATTTAGCTATTCTTGGGACATGTTTACTTTAAATGTTGACATTAGTTTTGTCGGCAGTCGGAATTACTATTAAAACTGTCGAAAACACGCTTCCAAACTTTTTAAAACTTTGGATGTGTGTGGCTGTGAGGAATGTGTTTGCTATAACGACCGGTAATTACTCATTATCTTCTGTATAAAAAACAATTGATATCAAATCTAACCCAAGAGTATGGTTTGTGAAAAGGTACCTTACGTGTCTCATCTTGTCACGAGTATGACTTCAAGACATCTTCATCATCATGAGTCGCGGTTGTCAACAACATGTAAGTGATGAGGTATCGTGTGACAACTCATAAATATAACCTAACGAGCCAATTTAAATGAAACTTGAGCTTCGTTAGCGGGATAGTGATGCCCACTGGTGGGGTCGTGGGCTACGAAATCGATGTGGAAAACGCAATCATGCATGTCATTAAAAATTACCTATATAATAAATGATCGGTACATATTAAAACATACTCATGCAGTGATAATAATTTTCTAAATAATATTAAAGTGGTAAGATTGTAAAGCTTGGAAATAGAAATTTGGTTTGTGACATTACAAAAAGTTACAACCAGAAAATAAGAGAAGATGCTAGTCCAGCAGATGATATCTAGTGGCTTCAATGATAATTATTAAAATTAGTTTGTAAAAATGGGACCGGTCGTTATGGAAATCCTTGGGGGAGGCCTTTGTCCAGCAGTGGACGTCTTTCGGCTGAGAGAGAGTTCATAAAAAATATAAAATGATATTCATATTCATATTCATTTATTCACAATAATTTGCCAAAGATCTTAGAACTATGTACAAATTAGCCTATACAGACATTGTGAATTTTAATTAAAAATCTCTAAATATTCTAGAATTAAAATAATAACAATAATATTAGTCTACAGTCTTGCGATAGAATAAAATAAAATGAATTCATTAATAACTATAATAATTAATTAAAAAATAATATTTAAAATGTCGTTTGTCATAATTGTCATTTTAATTTGTCAACTTAATATTCATTTAAATTATAATAACATTTATTAATCATTATTTTTTTAATTGATTATCAAAATGCTTGTCTTTGAGGGCTTTGATCGATTCTGGCAAGTGATTATAAACTTTGACGGCCATAAAGTATGGGCAATTTTTGAACAATGCAAGATGCGGTGAGGGTAGTACTAAGTCATTTCCACGACGTGACTTATAACGGCCTGGCCTGTCTTCAAGTCGTTCAAAATAATATGGGTGTTTTCGTACAAACCGACATAATTCGACAATGTACAAACCAGTGACCGTTAAAATATTTAATTTAGCGAAAATTTCTCTGCATGTTTCTCGAGGTTTAGTAAATGTTATAATTCTAACACACCGTTTTTGTAGTACGAATACATTTTCTACATCAGTGGAGTTTCCCCAAAAGATGATACCGTACCTGATCCAAGCAGAGGCGTGACTATGGTAAGCGGTTAGGGCACTTTCCTCGTTGGTACTCTTCCTGAGCTCCCGCAACGCATACGAAAATTGACTTAACTTAGCAACTACTGAATCTACATGATATTTCCACGTCAAAGTGGAATCTAATGTAATACCTAGAAGCGAGAATTTTTTTACTTCGTCAATATTTTTATTTTCGTAGGATATGTTTAATTCTATTTCCTTTCTTTGATGTGGACGGAATTGCATGACTTTTGTTTTTCAAAATTTATTGCCAAGCCAATTTCTTCACAATGCTCGATAATCTGTTTTAGAGACTGGGTTATCATATTCTCCAAATGGTTCAATTGGTTCATTTCGCATGTTATTATTAGAGTTGCATCGTCCGCAAATAATATTACTTTATGAAATTTTTCTACTTCTGGAAGATCATTTATATATGCTAAAAATAATAAACAACCCAATACACTACCTTGAGGGATCGAACCAGTTATAACAGAATTTGATGATCTATACTGTTTTAGTTCGTTACCGGTTCCAGAGATATAAGGGATTTGTACACATTGTTGTCTATTTGACAAATAAGAAATTAGCCATTTCTTTACCGGTCCCCGAATACCTAATTGGTCTAACTTATTAATCAGAACTCCATGGTCCACTCTATCGTACGCTTTGGACATATCCATAAAGAATGCTATAGCACACTTATCTTGGTTCAGAGCGTCATATATTTCCAAACAACAATCAAATACAGCTGATGTCGTAGAGTGATTTTTCCGGAAACCATGTTGATTTTTGTTTATTACATTAAATTTATCTAGGAATTTATTAATTTTTTGGCAAATTGGTTTTTCAAATATCTTAGAAAATATCGATAAAAGTGCAATAGGCCGAAAATTTGATGGATCAAGTTTGTTTCCCTTTTTAAATATGGGCTTTATTATTGTTAGCTTTAACTTTTCTGGAAATATACCTTCATCGTAAGATTTATTTATCAATAATGTTAAGGGTGGAACAATTTCGTTTATGCAGTACACTACTAGGGTGGTAGGTATCTCATCATATCCACTTGTATTGTTTCGTTTTAATCCTAAAATAATTTTTCTAATATCCGTTTCTGTAACTTTGTCTAAGAATATGGAATTTGTCAGAGGAGGTGTAATTGGTTTATAAGTCATATTTTTATTTTTTGTTTTCATTTATACTGAGAAAATATTTATTAAATATGTCAGCAATTTTCCTCGGTGATGTAATGTTTTTATTGTTTTCTCTTAACATTATATTTTCCTGTAATACATTTTCGTTTGTTTTAACTTTTCATTTATCATATGCCACATGGTTTTGTATTTATTTTTTGAATGTTGTATCCGTTTTATATTTAGTCGTCTTCTGTAATTGGTAATAACTTTTTTAGAACTCTACTGTATGTTTTGGCATATGTTCTTAGATGTTCATTGTCAAATATCATCGTTAGCTGACGCAGAATGCGTTTATGGTAACAACATTTTTTTAATCCCTTTGTTATCCATTTGTATTTACATTTGTTTTTTATATTAATTTTTTTCCGAGGTATATGGATATCTAATAATTCTTTAAGTTCGTTCTGAAATATGTTATAATTATCATTTATATCTTTATTTGTTGAAAATTTAGTCTGCCAATTTACTTTGCTTAGAGCAATTTTAAAAGCTTCCATATTTTTCACTGAAGATACGTGTGTGTATTGTTTTAAATTGGGATGGCTTTTCCAGATTATCGCTTATAGAGACGTATCAATTAGTGTTTTATGATCACATAATTCATAATCTCGTACTTCTGTTTGCATAATTAAGTTTTGACTTACTATGAATTGATCAATGCAAGATGAAGTTTTTGTCCTGGTTACAGTATTTATTAAACATTTTAAACCGAAAGATTCAAGGAGATTTTTTAACTTTCGTGAATTTTTATCGTTTTTCTAATATCTATATTTATATCACCCGCAATTATTACTCTTTTCCGGGACGGTTGTTTAGCAAGGTGATTTAAAAGTAATGTGAACTGTGAAAAAAAGATGTCTATATTATTTCCAGGCTGGTATATACTTATTATTAATAAATTTTGGCATACAATCTCAACCGCGCATAGTTCAATATTAAACTCTGATGTATATGCCTGGATGTCAAGTCGCTCTTCAGTTTTTATATTTTTTTTTTAGATATATTAAAACAAATATACTAAAATGACTGTAAGAATAATCATGAAGACTGTCCTTGTGCATTTACCTGAACGATATGTACACTATTTTCGTACAATAAAGTTATTTCAAACAATATATATGCATTTTAAAAATGTGACTTTGTATCACCATATACAAGTTTCTCTCTCCGGCCATGAGTTATGAATTATTGACGGGTAGTCGAGCCAGTCACAAAGAGTCAGCTCGGGCACGGCAGCCACTTGTAAATTAAGTCAGCACGGGAACGGGTGAAGTTTCGTGTAATTGGCGTGTCCTTTTATCTCAATTACTTATTTGTTTATGCACACAATATATATAACAAGGGAAACTTAATGACAGTAAAAAGTACTAGATACCTACTTATTTTTAGATAAATTTCTTCTATTTTGAAGTTATTTCTACTCTATTTTATGACACCGAAATAATACTTGTTTAATAAAGAAAGTTAATAAAGTTAATAATAACTAAATAAAATAATTAGGAATTTAATCTACTGTTTTTTAAAATATTCCTATAATAATATGTTATGTGTGATAATGATAAAGTAAAGATTCTAACTATACCTACTTGGGTACAACTGTTTTTAAACGCGTTACATATTTAGAAGTATGTTTCAGACGCGCACATGCGTCTTTCCATTCTATACAAGGCTAGAACGCAGCCATAGGAAACTGCTCACGTATATATTGTAATGTTGATTTTAAATCTGTGATGAGCAGTACGCAAATATTCGCGTATATTTCGTAGTGACTAAGGTAAGATATCTTATTCCATAATGTACAGTGCTATTACGCATGCGGACTAATCGTGTACATATCGGAATAAGCGCGCCAAACTCTCGATTACAAAATATACGCGAGCAGTTGCATGCTCGCCATTTTGATTTATTGACCTCTCTTTCTATTTCATGGTAGTTCATATCTGCGCCTCTATTCTAAACATTGCATCATCTTTCGGCACGCGCTATTGTTTAGATTGACGGTTTTTTGTTGTTTCCGCACAATTAATTTATAAAAAGTAGTAAATATAATTGAATAACGAACTCAAATATTAAAAATTTACCAAGGTTACCAAGGACAGGCCGACCTGCTTTATTGGTGCTTCAGCACCAAAAAGGAATAGAAAAAGGAAACACGACCTAGCATTTAACGTCTCTCATAATATTAATAATGCTCGTTAATAACTACTGTTTTAATATGTTTTAATAAATATCTTATGATTATAAGTTATTGATCCTTATTTTAACCTACCTATAAAGTTCTTATATTATTCCTTATTTAACTTCTTCTTTTCGAGTAGGCTGTGAGGTCGTATGACTACACACCCTGGTGACAGAGTTTCACCTGGATCACAAGGCAAACGCCTTAACCGCTCGACCACACAGGCTTATTTAACTGAATCAATATATAACTAGATTTTACACGCGGAGCGTTTTGAGGTGAGCTACTAGCGTTTTTATAGGCTTAAACTGTCTTTTTTAATACTCTTGTAAGTGGTCTGGTATAGTTTGGGAACGAACACGTGAGCTTCCACGATACAAACTATACACGATCAGTACGCAAAATTCGTGTATATATTGTAATCGCAAATTTAAAAACAGCATTACAATATATACGTGAGCAGTTTCCTATGGCTGCGTTCTAGCCTTGTATAGAATGGAAAGACGCCGCGCACATACCTTCCTTATTGTCTACGTTTCATACTATTATACATACATAGGTACCTAAAGATCAAAATAAGACACATTCTTTTGTTAATATTTGTGTGAAAAACGTTTCTAACATTGAGCAGGCAACACGACAACGGTTTATTAAATTTATTTCACAAGCCAGCGACTGAGATACTCGATGTCCCAAAACTAACATGATTAAAGGGTTGTCACGTCCATATTTTGATAGAGCGGTATAAAATCTTACAGAGTTGTAATTAGGCGTGCCTTTACTACACAACATCACATTTAAAAAAATTGGTACAAACATTGTAACAAAATAAATCATTAAAAAATAAAAGCTTTTTAAGAATGGTTGAGAATAATATAGTGTCCCCGTAACAAATCAATTTGGCTCTGATAAAAAGTTTAACTTTTGTCAACCCTGAGTGTATCCTTGCCTGAAAGGCTTTTGTGCGAAGCGTCATTTGTGAGTTGTTATTGATACACTGTATTTGTAAAGGATCGCGTCTTACTTCGTCAAAGGGGGGACGCCTGGAAAATTTTGCGAAATAAAATCGGGACATACATGATACATATTACTATGTTTTACATCTGTCTCATAGTTGGTTTAGTCAGAAGATATAGCGAAATGCAGACACGATGTTCAACCCATGTACGGAATAACATGGTCGGTGGTATAAAACTAAGCTGTTAGTTATATATAGGCAAATCTGTAAGGATTGCGAGTGGAAGTCCGTAACCTACCCACACGGGAAACAGACGTAATAATGTATGTATGTATATATAAGTTAAGGAAATAGGTACATTTTGCGACACGATCTCGGGAGAAGTATCAAATATCTTGAGACACATTTTCATTGGAAACGTTTTCGCAGGCGAGGCAGGTGCGCTGGCGATATTGGCTCGTCAGATTTGCATTTACCCAAAAGTCTGGACTTTTGAGAGAAACTACAACTACCTATATATGTCCTGATGTTGTGTGTTTAAGGTACCCGTACAATATTTTCTCATTATTTTCTCCTAATTCTTCTGTGCCTAATATTTGTCGATTAAAATAACTGATCTAAATCTTTTCGTTTCTACATTGCCTATCGATAGTCGACCATCGCTAAACTTGGAGTCGATTTTTTCGATACTATCGATAGCAGTACCTATCCAATATCGATATTGTTTTCGAGGTCAACAACTAAAAAACAACCTATGGATATTTGTGCAACTCTGGTATACACAAGGCTATAATAAGCTATATTCTGAAATTACGGGGAATAGATCTGGGGTGTACAGCACTTTAGAGAAAAGCTACAGCGTTTTATGACTAACAAAATGTGAAGACTCCAACAATACAAGTTTTCGCGCTCTATATCAAGTTTTGAAGCTAAGCAAAGAAGGCAAGCGATCGCTTTATTAAATTTATTACACAGAGCGCCGTCCCGTATGACCCGAATAGTTGCTTTATTATAAAGTGATTTTTTATAAAACATGATGGATACTCGAGATTCAAAGCTTTATAAAAACAACAAGTTTAAACAACCGAAGAGACAGTTTGGACATAAAAATATTTGCAAAACTCACGCTGCCGAAGTCGCGGTCAAAAGTCAGCGTGATATAAATTTCAACTCGATACCTACCTCTACGTGTCTTTAGAAAAAGTTTATTGACAAACAGTCAGGTTCCGTTTTTACCTTTTGAGGTACGGAGCTATAAAAATAACATAAATGGCCATTTTTACCTATTTAGTACGGAGCCCCAAAAATAACGTAAATGATCTGCAGACTTATCAAATTTGCTCGAAAACACCGAGCGGAGTTGGAGTTAGAGAGACGTTAAATTGTATGAAATTCTGAAGCCGCGTATTTCCAAAGACGGTTTAATTTTCGGATGCACCCATTGTCTCTTGAACAATGTCTTTTAAACTATTTGCACTGGAGCACGGTAGGAATTCTGCTGGGAATTCGGGCCGCGGTTAGACCCAAGTCGGGGTACCACTTGAAATTGGTATACAATTCTGAACTTTGACATACTTATGTTTCTAAGTTTTGTTCGTAATTAAATACAGTTATATTGTGCTAACAGTGTGTGCATTTCTAATTATTATAAGAGTATCTAGTGTTATTTTTCCTCAGGGGATCTAAAATGGTCATTTAAAAATATTGGGAGCCTATATTTGATATGTTAATATGTTAAAGACCCGAAGTCAAAGTCAAAGTCAAAGTCAATTTTTTATTGAACTTTGGCCTTCAATGAAGGCTCTTTTTCACGTCGAAACCGAATTATTTATCATAATATATTATATCTCAAAGCTACAAACTACTAGCATTTCGGAACGGGCACTGCTGAGAAGAAATCAACAATTCAACAAGAAAACGAGGTCAAATATAGGCTATATTCATACAAATTTCCACAAAATATGTCTAGTACAGCCGTTTACCTACGAAAGCATAGCAGGATGGATAGTATGGATGGATGTATATTATTTAAGGATAGTACAGTGATATTTCTTGATTTTTCCTCAATTAAGTCAAAAATATTTTCTCATCTCGTCAGAAGTCAACATATCTTCGTTTTTGCGTAATTATAATTATTTTTCCGCACTTCAAGTTAATTAGGAGAGTGTATCGGGCCCTTGGCCTGTCCCTTGTAATGTTTGCGCTTAATTTGAATCAAATTAAGGTCACAGCGCACTAGAACAGAAACGACACCCGAAAATCAAATTTCGTTGCAAGGATGTTCTATGGGCAAGTCAAAGTCAAAGTCAAATATTTCAAAGTCAAATATTTTTATTTATATTGGCTTAAAAATAGCACTTATAAATCGTCACTTTCTTATTTTTTTAGTTAGTTGACGTCATAAAATTACTTAAAGCTAAGTTTACCACCGCCTCCAAAGCGCAAGTGGAGAAGAGGCGGCGCAACAAACTCCACTGCTGCATTTTCTCCAAAGACGTCACTTTACAACATATGTCTTACAATTAAATAACTGTATATGTGGACGAATATACATTGAGTATATATATTAAATGTCAAATTTATAAATTAATAAAAATTATAAATTAATAAAATAAAAAGTAATTGAAAAAGGTAAAAGTACACAAAGTACCTAGAGAGTAATATGACAGTCTTAGGAGGTCACTGTACCAGGCTCGGGCCACGCATTTTTGTCATTTACATAATCATCCGTCGTATAATATGCCTTCTTACAAAGTGTCTCCTTAATATAATGTTTAAATTTATTGTCAGGCATATCAAGGACAGATTTTGGTATTTTATTATAATAGCGTATACAGTTTCCCACAAATGATTTCCTAACCCTAGCCAGTCTGTGCCCTGGAACGTACAAGTTATGTTTGTTTCTCAGGGATATATCTGTGACATCACAAACTTTTTTGAAAGACGAAATATTTTTCCTAACATGCATAATGTTATCAAAAATATATTGGGATGGTAAGGTTAAAATATCTATATCTTTGAAGAAATCTCTGAGTGAATCTCTTTTTCTTAATCTGTAAATAAAACGAATCGCTCTTTTTTGAAGTATAAAAATTGTTTGTATATCGGCTGCTGCTCCCAAAGTAATAGGCCATACGACATTAGGCTATGGAAATAAAATAACTAAAATAAACCAACCTAGCAGTTGCCACATCCGTCAGTTGTCTGATTCGTCTTACAGCATAAGCCGCGTAGCTCAGTTTTTTAGACAAATTAGAAATGTGAGCACCTCATTGTAATTTAGAATCTAATGTTATTCCTAAAAATGTGGTACTTTCAATGAATTCTAACTTATTACTATTTATATTGATATCAACATTGATATCAACATGGGCCTACCTAACATTAGGAAGCGTAAATTTAATGCAGTGGGTTTTACTTGCATTAAGCATCAGGTTATTAGCAGAAAACCAGTCTGATATGGCAGACAAAGTGCTGTTCACAGCATCCACATTTTCGCTATGGCGGTCAGTCTTAAAAATTAAAGACGTGTCATCAGCAAACAACACTATACCAGCCTGCTTCTCAACCATATAAGGCAGGTCGTTGACATAGACTAAAAAAAGGAAAGGTCCTAAAATTGAACCTTGAGGTACGCCAATCATAACTTTTGATCCTTTAGATTTTACGTTATTTAGGTCTACAGTCTGCAGCCTATCACTTAAATAAGATTTTATTAGTTCTATTGATTTAGTGTCAAAACCGTACTGAGAGAGCTTGAGCAAGAGAGTCTCATGGTCAACACAATCAAACGCCTTAGATAAATCACAAAACGCTCCAATTGCATCCTGTGAATCCTCCCATGCATTGAAGATATGAGTAACCAAAGCCACTCCCGCATCAGTTGTGCATTTACCACTAGTAAATCCAAATTGTTGGCCGTGAAATAGATTGTGGATATTAAAGTACTGTTGCATTTGACTAAGCATAATCTTTTCAAATACTTTACTCAAGACTGGCAAAATAGATATAGGCCTATAGTTGCCAGGCTCTGATTTTTCACCTTTTTTAAACAGTGGAATTAATTTGCTAAGTTTCATTAAATTTGGAAAAATGCCTTGGTCAACACATTCATTAAAAATATAAGCTAAGTCGACAGCTATGATATTTATTATATGGTAAATTATGCTAACAGACATACCCCAGTGATCCTCAGACTTTTTAATGTTTAGTTCTTTAAAAGTTTTAATTATATCACTAGGGTCAATATGCGAGAATTTAAATTTAGAGGTGCAAGTGGTGACATTACTTTTAAGTAGGGATTCGGCATTTTGAGGGCATGAATTTATACTAGAGGTTAATTCTAAAGGTATGTTTGTAAAGTAATTTTCAAAAACATTTACTATTTCTTGTGTAGAAGTAATTTTTTTGTCATTATGTTTAATTTCCTTAATATTTTCTTTCAATTTAAATTTGCCTGTCTCTTTATTTATAATGCTCCAGGTTTCTTTCATCTTATTAGGAGCGTTACTGATCTTCCTTTTAATACAATGAGCCTTAGCCTGTCTGCAAGCTCTTTTAAAAGTTTTTTGAATAATTTCTAACATAATCAACAAAAGTACTATCAAATCTATATTGTTTCTAGGCATACAAGTCAAATAATTTTTGTCTACTTATATATATACCTGTAGTAGCCCATTCGTTAAATTGTAATTTATTATTAAACTTACGTTACTTCAATGTTTTGGAAAAAGCATCAGAAACAGTACTAAATAAGTTGTTATAGTGGGCATTTGGATCACTACCAGTGTATGTCACCGAGCACATTTTATTTTCCAACGTATTTTTAAATTTATTAATTTTTTGAGCATAGTTGGTCTACACATGATTTTTTCCTCACTCAAGCTAGGTATTATATTAAATGTAACTAATTGGCCGCAATGGTCTGATGGTAATTTTCTGAAAACTGATTTATTTTGTGGGTCCTGTTCACTAAAGACATTATCAATACATGTAGCAGATGTGGCAGTGGTGCGAGTAGGCTCTAAAAATACATTATCTAGATTGTAGCTCTTGAAAAGATTTTGAAACTGGGTGCTTACAGTAGAATGAACTAATAAATCAACATTAAAGTCACCACAAACAATTAACTTTTTGTTACTATTTGAAGCTACTCTAAGAACTTCATCCATTACTGCTAAGAAATCTTTGAAAACACTACTGGGTGGACTGTATACACAGATAATGATATGGCCATCAAGCTCGACACAGGATACCTCAACACACCGCTCAAGAGAGAGTCTTACTATGTCATGACGCTCCTTGCTGCGTAGACCATTTTTGATATATATTGCAGATCCGCCTCTACTCGTAGACCCTCTCTTATAGCAGCTAACAGTATTATAATTGTTTGGACTGACCACTGTCTCACCCTCTAAAATCCAATGTTCAGTCAATCATAAAATATCTACATTATATTCTTCTAAAAATAATTCAATAATTAATTCCTTGCCGGGAAGCCCTTCTAGATTTTGGTGAACTAAGGTTAGTTCATGTGGCTTTCCCTTTGTCTTAACATGCAGTTTAAATTAATGGGCATGTCTACAGAATTACCATTACAGGCATTTGGCACTTCTGTAGATGTTGTCTTATGACTAATTTTTTGTTTACAATGTAAACTCGTCCAAAAATTTATAGTATAAGCTACCAAAGTAGCAACTTTACGTCTAGAAAACTTGGAAAGATATATATTATATTTAGTCAGTGAACATTCACCAATAAAACTATTAGTATCAAAAAAGACTAATTTACTATTATGATGACTACATGTCATAGTATGAATTAATGTATTAAAAAGTACCAATTAATGTACCAAGAATAACTTACTGGTAGAAATAAATAAATAAAAAAGTATCACATCACGTCTTTTACGGGATATACAGAGAAAATAGACATGGGTCTTGGAGGCCATGCTTACTGGAGTAGATGGCTTATTGATGGAATTGAGACATTGCTAGCTCATCGCTCTTAATCGATTGACTTTTACAATCTGCGTGAGAAGAAAAGCAGCTGACCTATGTTTTTCCTTCGCTCCCAGATTAGTGTAGAAGCAATACTAACATAGAATCGATATATTTACCTAATCAGTTTTTCAAAATCAACATATAAAAAAATAAACAAGACTTTGGATCTCAAGGCCTAATTTATCGCAAAAAAAATAACAAATAACGAATGAGTTAGCATTTACGATGGTGTTGGTCAAGGTCTGAAAGATAAGTAAATTTCAAAGAGATTTTTATCTCATGCGCTAAATTTCCCGCTCAAACCGCGTGACCACTTTTACAGCACATAGGTATTAAATCACGTCCCACCATTTGATAACTATCTGATGATGAATGGTGGTGATAAATATAAGTATCAGAATATTACCGGGAAAAAGGAAAAACAAAGTTTTTAGACAATTACTTGTTAAATAATCTAGTGCTTGTCTAAAAACTTTGATTTCACTACACCATAAATTATTACAAAGTTTATCCGAGTTCAATTCCCTTGTGTAGCGTAGGTACTCCACACAAGAGCAAGAAAATAACTAAAATATAATTTAATAAAACCTAAATCGAACTCAATCTGGAGTTTCGTCGAAATTGGATACAAACACAGAAAACCTTTCAGCCGGTTGCGTAAGGTCCTTAGCCCGGGGAGCGGGCCTCGTGAAGGTAAAGCCCGCCTTCTTATAACACCTTCTTTGTAATATTACGCTATTGTTATTTTTTTACGAGTTTGTGATAAAAAGAGAGGCAATAATATAAAAATTTTGAACGTTGCCATATCTCGTCCTAACTAATATTATAAATGTGAAAGTGAGTTTGTTTGTTTGTTACTTCTTCACGCTTTATCTACTGAACCAAGATTGGTAGAACCTGAAATTTAGTACACAAAGTTAGAAGTACTGAGAAGGACATAGGGTACTTTTCATCCCGGGAAAAAGCACTGTTGCCGTGGAAAATTCACGCCGGCGAAGCCGCGGGCAAAAACTAGTATAGAATAAAAAAGAACAAAATTTCCGTGCATTGAAAACATTGGAAATGAATTTAGGTATGTAAGTAATAGAAAACAAAGATTTCAAACTTTGTTTTCAGGATTTTAAAATAACCCTTTACAGCATTCTGCAAATAACTTTCGTTTAGTTTATCTAAATATTTCCAAAATATTTTTAATTATCTTAGTTTTTGGATAAAATAACAACTAATTATAAATAAGTAATGCACAAACACAAACAAGAAAGCTGAAATCTCTTATTTTCGGAGGTCGATCATAAACAAGGAACTATCCGCGACGTAAAGACAATAATGCAATAATAATATCGCTAGCAACACCTCTCGCCTCACATAATGAATTCAGGGAATAAGGGACCGATACCCTTTTTTGTGCCAAATTGCGTTGGCGCTAGATTAGTAGGGATTTCAAAGGTTTTCAAGGAGTTTTATGTAACTTTGTAGTCCAGTCATTTTGAAAAATTGCTCGCAATAGAATATATGCTTGTTTAAAAAATTATAGAGGTCGTTAAACCGATTTAATGTAATTTTGGAATGAGAAAGGCCTATATCTAGCTAGCTGGAGTGGACTGCTACAGGCAGATGATGTTAATGGGTTTATAACATATTTGCTCGTAAAGTGTCATTTATTTCACCAATTTCAATATTGTATTGTATCTCATTACGCACTTGTGCGTTATTGTAAAGTAAAACGCACGCTCCGTCTAAAAACGAACGATACTTTTTTAAATCTAGAGCAAAGAGTTTTTATGTCAGAAAAGTGGTCAACTTTTTATGAATAAAATTAACTTTAGGAGATAAAATATATAAAAATTTAATTCTTAAAATTAATTTTGACAATAAATTACAACCATTTATCTGTAACAAAACACAAAAATATTAATTTACTTTATTAGTAATACTGGCTGTTTTTTGTGCATTTGCTTTTAAAAAAAAGCGCTGATGCGCGCGCATCGCTAATTTGTGAACAAGTAAAATTATACCGCGCGCTTTTTCTTTGGTATTGTCGTTTTCCGAGTTTTATTTAAATATTTCCTCGCAAATATGTTATAAAACGTCGTATGACATACGTGCGCTTTGAAAATTACAGCCTCTGCCTTTCTTGTAGCCCTCGCCTACGGCTCGGGCTAGCAATATCGCCTCGGCTGTAATTTTCAACTTACCGCACTTATATCACAATATACACTATAATGGAAAGCCAAAGTTTTGTGTAAAGATGAAAAAACATCAATCTTTACGAATAGATTGATGTTTTTCCATCCTTACACAAAATTCTCTGTTAATTCGTTCAAATATACTGACGAGGCTGTAAAATAGTCAAAACTGACCAACAGCGACAATACTTCAATTAGTTTTCAGGAAAAATGTTGGTGATATTTTTTTTTTTCCTATCAAGCCTTGAGAGTCAAATTGCTTGAGGGCTTTAGATCCTAAACTTTTGAAATTCCGCGAATTTTTAACATTTAGGCAAAGCCTTTGAGGCAAAAGGAATTCTTCAGCGTAATTAAAAAGAATTTCAAAGATAATTTTTCGGTTTGCGATGAGAATAGTTAAACAGAGTAATCAAAGTAGGACAAGATGGAAAGTAGGACATTCTGACTCCTTGACGAAAAAGAGTTTTCTTTGTATAACAAACATGGCAAAGTTTTAAAGATTGAGCAAGCATTCTAAGAAAAATGCTCAATGCGTCTAAATAAATCAATCAATCTGATATATGGTGGGTATTAAATAATATATCGAACTTATGTTAGAATTTGAATTTTCAGTAATCCGTGACGGAAGTTGGTGTGATCATCGTGCCATCGATGCTCAGATGTATGATGCTTGGATTTTTTACATCTTCCGGGCGTCCCATGATGGCAAATTTTTTTATGTATTAAAAACGGCATATATTATTATCTATTTATCTATTACTAGCTTTTTGCCCGCGGCTTCTCCGCGTGAATTTCCCACGGGAACAGTGCTTTTTCCCGGGATAAAAAGTAGCCTATGTGCTATTCCAGGTCATTATCTACCTCTGTACCAAATTCCATCGAAATCCGTCCAGTAGATTTTGCGTGATTGAGTAACAAACATCCTCACAAACTCACAAACTCACAAATTCACAAACTCACAAACTCACAAACTTACAAACTCACATCCAAACTTTCGCATTTATAATATTAGTATGGATTCTAAACCTAACTATTATAATACCTACCTAACTATTATAATACCTACAATTTATCCTTTCACCATCTGGGTCATATTATAAGGACAAAGTGGGCAATTAATATGGCTTACGCAGCTAAAACGCGTGAATAATAGGAAATCTACAAAACCTGAAACCGTTGTTCTAATTCACGATATGTCCGTATCATTATCCGAGCCATAAAGGAGCCTTCTGCCTCGCAAGCCGTTCTACACAATATTGGACCAATGTTACGGCCAATGACGTACATTGCTAAGCAATATACGCTGATTGGCCCAACGTTGGCCCAATGTGCAAAACTCGATGTGATGGTGGTCGAAAGTTGTTATTAAGACAAATGTCACGATCGTTTTTACCGCCAGAGGGCGCCACTTTTGTCACTACTAGCTGACTGCGAATTTTTGCACTGGTGGCTTTACGAGTAAGTATCTTCGTTAAAATGTAGAAAAAACTTGTAAAATAAAAAGAAGCGTTTTTAAAAGTACCCATGTCTGAGTTGTTGTACGTACTATTTATCATATATCATCAAAAAATAATTGTTCGTCTTTGAGGCATTTTGATATTTTCAGTATTTTATACAGATATAGATAAAAGTCTTAATAAATAATTTTGGCTTTTTGAATTGTCCTTGTCCCTTCAACCATTTTTTTACAAGCTAGGATAAAGATAATCGTTTTTATAACATATTTGCTCGTAAAGTGTCATTTATATCACCAATTTCAATATTGTATTGTATCTCATTGCGCACTTGTGCGTTATTGTAAAGTAAAACGCACGCTCCGTCTAAAAACGAACGATACTTTTTTAAATCTTAGCATAAAGTTTTTATGTCAGAAAAGTGGTCAACATTTTATGAATAAAATTAACTTTAGGAGATGAAATAAATTAAAATTTAATTCTTTAAATTAATTTTGACAATAAATTACAACCATTTATCTGCAACAAAACACAAAAATATTAATTTACTTTATTAGTAATACTGGCTGTTTTTTGTGCATTTGCCTTAAAAAAAAGCGCTGATGCGCGCGCATCGCTAATTTGTGAACAAGTAAAATTATACCGCGCGCTTTTTCTTTGGTATTGTCGTTTTCCGAGTTTTATTTAAATATTTCCTCGCAAATATGTTATAAAACGTCGTATGACATACGTGCGCTTTGAAAATTACAGCCTCTGCCTTTCTTGTAGCCCTCGCCTACGGCTCGGGCTAGCAATATCGCCTCGGCTGTAATTTTCAAGTTACCGCACTTATATCACAATGTACTATTATGTCGCAGGATAGAATAAGTTCAAGATTATGCGATTTTATAACTATCACTAGATAGATAGATGTCATTTATTCCTCTCGAATGACTTTGTACAACTCATAGTAAGGAAGCCCATTTATCTGAAAACAGTTCTTATAAAAAAAATAGTCAAAAACAGCCCAAGATCTTTCGCTACTAAGTGAAGGTATTTCTCAGACAGAACAGACGCTGCGAATAACGGGATCTTATCTTGAAATATTTGATATAAAACAGTTGTTGACAGCCAGTTACGTATTCTTTATCTCAAAATTAGGAATCTGATATTTTCAACCGACTTTAAAAAAACGGGTATACATTTTTATCCAGTGTGTAGTTATTTTAAGCGAACTAACAGTAGCCGTCAAATTTGACAATTTGAAGAAAACGAACAGTGAATCATCTCAAAGATTTTTAACAGGAACGTGGAGAACCCGAAATACAATTCTGATATGGATGAAAAATATTTTTTTAGAGTTCGACCTGTGACGTAGCTAGTTTATTGATCACCAAGCATTTCAAAATATCTTTTTTTCAAAAACTCTCTCTCAGCCGAAAGACTTCCACTGCTGGTCAAAGGCCTCCCCCAAGGTCCTGCGCTGCCCGCATCCATGCGCATCCCGCGACCTTCACCAGGTCGTCGGTCCTCCGAGTGGGAGGCCTGCCAACACTACGTTTTCCGGTTCGTGGTCGCCACTCGAGAACTTTTCTGCCCTAACTGCTATCTGTTCTACGAGCAATGTGCCTCGCCCACTGCCACTTAAGTTTCGCGATTCTGCGGGCTATGTCGGTTACTAATCCTACGGATCTCCTCATTTCTGATTTGATCACGCAGGGAAACTCCAAACAGCGCGCACCATAGCCCTTTGGGTGACCTTGAGCCTTCTTATGAGGCCCATAGTAAGCGACCACGTCTCTGTTCCGTATGTCTCAAAAACTATACCAAAATTAATTTCCCCTGGTAACATAAAATACCCCAACCTATGACCTTCTAGATCGGGTCTCGTTACCTGGAGTTGGGGCAGTCGGGCTGAAAATTATTTGCTTGTCTGACCCGGGTAATCCGCAAGTACCGAGTAATCTGACCCGGGGACATGTCTACTTCGGAGTTTTATTGTTGTGGGCAGACCTTCAGCTGAGTAGTGATACAGAAACTTTTTTGTTTTTAAGTGATAAAACAAGTATTTTGAAAATTATGTAATTGGCAGCTAACAAGCTATTAGCTACTAGCTTGAGTCTCCAGTTCAAAATGGGGGATTCCTTCTTTTCGTTTATTGATTTTTTTTGCCAAATATATACTTTGGCATAACCATGTTGGCATTTTAGGCATAACATTACTTTGGCACACTGTTTTGTTTCTCATAACTCTGATTTGGACTGTTTTTATTCGCATACTACTTATTGAATCGCCTAATTCTTTCTTGTACAATTATATCGAATATCTTTTATTACAGAGTCGGGTTTGTGATTGTGACCAACACAAAAGCGATCGAGCGAAGTGAGTGAACATTTTATACGTATAACGTCTGAATACACAATATAAAAATTTTTCCCAAAAAAATGAACCGACTTCCATAGTAAAACTTAAAACCATGAAATAACTTAATAGGCAGATTAATCAAAAAGAAAAATGTATCGGCATCGGCCAAGTGCAAGGAGTAAGGATATAAGGCATTTTAATTACACATGATTCTAATGTTAATTTAGATGATTTAATTTTTAATTTGGCACCGACTTCACCTCATTCAGTAGGTAGCATGCCAATACATTTTTCTTTTTGATTAATCTGCCTATTAAGTTATTTCATGATTTTAAGTTTTACAATGGAAGTCGGTTCATTTTTTTGGGAAAAAATTTTTATTTCATCATTTTTAGTGCACTTGGCGCAATTTTGTTGTCATGAAAACTTAAACTTATTTTTTCACTGGCCAAAATTTAAGAAATCGAAACGTTTTATGTCAGTTTTATTGAAATGTCAGAACTTGTCAGAATTCCACGGAATTTTTGGCACATAAATAGACCAAGAGCCCGCGACGACCAACCTGCCTTATTTCAAAAATGCTGAATGTTTCTCAGTGTCAAATTTCACTTATATCCACGTGTAAAAAATATTAGTGACTACTCGTGAAGTTTGAATCTTAGTTGCTTATGCAGGTAATATGGATAGCAAAAGTGAATTTTATAGGTCGAAAGCACCTTTGGGGACCTCTCAAAGTATTAATAAATTCAGCTATTATAATAAAACAAACATGACTATAATTTAGTAAAGTTACAATGTCTGGCAGGGGTTTGTATCTGCACTAATGGCTTGGCAATGGATGGCATGATTTCTCATATTATTCGGAATAAAATCTTAAAAAACTCTTACTTTATGGAAATTAAGCTACCACTTCAAATATGATTGCTACAACGTATCTACCTAAGCAATCATGATCAAACTTTTATAGTCGCTAATTACTATTTCTATGTTGGGGACATGCATAGAGAATCTTGAGTTTCCATAAAATAAAGAAGGGCGTGCTGTCGCGGGCTTTTGCTCTATAATCCAATGTTTGAATTTTTATATTTTGTTAGGTATCTTTAAAATTACCGAACAGATTCTGACGTGGTTAAAATGGGACCAACTTGGGAATAAACTATTTCGAATAAAACAATAATTTCGGAAATCAGTCCACTATAGGCGGAGAAATCGGCGAACATACATAAAAAAAAAAACATACATACATCGAAACATATAACCTCCTCCTTTTTTGGGAAGTCGGTTGAAAATACCTTCAACATTAGTGAAATAGATTAGCATGAATGTAGTCTATCAATCTCGCTGAAGGAACCGGCGGATCTGTATCCGCCCATTACTCTGCATTTAGCGATCGTTTGTCATCCACACGTGAGAATCCAGTTCGCATCGATATGGGGCTTTAATAATGTAGGAGATTTACGCCTGTATATTGAAGATTAATTTTTCTCGAATCGCAATTGTTGTACTATAGTATAACAAATTTTGTATTTGCGTTAGAGTATTTATAAGTGTGATATTTTCTGTTGCGCTTTTTGTGTTGTAGAAGACATGATAAATTGTGTTGTGTATTTATTATGCATTTGAAAGATTCATCTTTAATCTTTTAAATTGGAAGTCTTCTTGGCTTTTGTTTTACTAGCACGAAGAGAGTCATAAAACTACGAAAAAGTGTCAAAGTCGCAAGAGTCTCGAAAGCAATTAGGTACTGCTCCAAAATAAAACGCGCACGAACAGCACCCGAGTCGTCGGAACAGCAATGTTTGTGTTCGCCCGTGCGGAGCGAGATAAACGTCTACGCAAATTCTGTACGAACGGGACGGTTTATAGCCGGTGGATATCCGATCCGCGACGTCTCTGTGTATTCGTTGATAGTCTATGCAATACTGTGTATTTTCAGGCTGTGATTTTGTAATTGGTTTCTTTTTTTATGAGTGTCTGAAAAGGTTCCGCGAATGGAAGTCCTTGGTGCTTGAATATATTAAAGGTTTTTAAGAATTTTTGATCCAGAAAGATTTCTAAATGCCGTTTGATCAAAATATGCCTTTTAAAATGTATCACCTCAAATATTCGTGGCTTGTAAAGCGTCCTTCAGAAACAAATTGATTCCCCTTGGTGGCGCCGCGTCCCGCTAGACGGCCGCCGTTTTGACGGCGTTGTAATAGCAGGAAAATAATTATAACATTCCACGTATCTCGGCATTCATATTGTTTACTCCAAAATCAGAAGAGCGAAACAATTTCCTTTAAAGAATTTTAATGAAGTTTGTCTTTCATTAATATACCTGCTCGGTACTTAAGTATTTTTTTTATAAATAACAAAATATTGGTTCTCGTGGTCCTAACCCGAAATCCCTCTAACCTTAAATGTACGTACGTACATGCATGCAACGCTTTTCATCACGTAAAACCGTTTTAGGTTGGTGTTCTATGTACTACGATTAGTTATAACACATTAGTATTTAACTTTAAATTTAATATATTGATCTTAGTGGTCCATTTTGACAGCTATCAAATATATTTTTCTTTTTCTATACTTATCTCTCATCATTAAATGCGGTCGTATTGTCAAAACGAGCATTAAATCTCGAGGACTTTAGCTAGTCTAGTCTATAAACCACAAAAGTCTATGTACCACCCTACCTGCGATCGAGCGCCAACAAGACATATTTACGGGTATTAACCGAGCAATTTCGGAAGTCGCCCGTTTATCTAGATTGAGGAAGCATCGGTGTGCTTCCATCTCCGGCAGATTGTCCCCACCTTGTTAAGCTTAGAAGATGTACATATGTATACATGTGTGGATATTTTATAGGTATTCACTGTCTGCGTTTTACGGCTCTGTAGAATCAAACCTAAACTTTCACTTGTATAACATTTTGTAGCTATTTGCCGAAAGCACCACTATTAATTAATCAAGATTAATTGCTCTTCCGTGGGAATCATGACGATTTTAGGGACAAAATATAGCAAATATAATTATTCGTACATCCTTAACTTGTACTACAATCAACTACATAAATGGCCTTTGTCCTTACAACATTTACTTTCAAATATGTAGGTCGTTTCCACATGTCCAATAGGAAAAGTAGTTTTTTTAGCTTATGCGTCAGAAACAAACAAAAATACAATTAATTTACCTTTTAATTATTGGTTTAGATATAATTTAAGCTTAACAATCAGATGTTGCTGACCAAGACAGTTGAGAAAATCTTTGAAAAATCTCCTGTCTTGAACTGAAACCTTTAACTCTCCCTCGCAAAAACAACTAATAAAAGCCTGCTAATTCAGTGTAATGAGGGAGAAAATAGGCATTCTTCGCGAGCTCATCATATGCCCAGGTGTTACGAGGCAGTATAAGCGGAACAAATGCCAGTAAAACAGGAACTTTTCTCATATGGGCATTTTCGTTTGTTTTACGTTTTCCGTATGAATAGTAGCTTGAGAAATGTTTTCTACTGTATTTTTATTACAATACCCGAAGTTCTTACTAACAGCGATTCGGGGCTTCAATCACATTGATAAATGGAACTATATTTTATATAATGATTTTGATACGGATACTCACGCGTATCCGGCTAACAAGACGCGTGAGTATCCGTATCAAAATCATTATGACTATTTCTCACGTTAGTTTTAATCAAATTATATTTTATATGCTTTTCTATCCTGTACATGTTAAATACTAATACCTAATCAAATATTCGCACAGACTTTGGCGAAGGCAACAGTTCACTCACATCACTGGGGTGACTCGGGAGACACCCTCGGTGGTTCCGTATAATTATAAAAGTCCCACCGTAGGTACCACCAGGACGGCTGGTGGTACGGTGGATCTGATAGTAGCCGTTTGACAAGTAACAGCTGTTGACTACATAAGTCTACTTATTTTGGATTTTTGTGCATCTCAGTTCAGATGCAGAATTTTGAATGAGAGTACGTTATATAAGTCTAATAGATAAACACTACAATTCATACAAACGTCAACCAGAATGTACCTTACAATCAGTTCAACAATCACAAAAGCAACAAAACAATCATAAAGAAAGAACACGTCAGCAACGAATATTTCCACTTAAATTTAGTATTTAGCGTAACTTCATGTCGGGTGAGTGGAACAAGTATACCTACTATTAAGCTGAAATTTTATAACCTATTAGCTAAAAAGAAACGCATTTCTCGGATAAGAGAATGCAAGTCCGCACAACATTCTGCATACAACTGCAGGTCATTAGGGGCACAACCAACTAGCGAGCCATTAACCCATTTTAGTGCTCTTGTTTTTTTTAGATTAGCTTGTTTTTTTACTGTTTCCCGTATATAAACTAATTGGGATGTTGACAGATCGCAGTGTCTCACTGTTATTGAAATAAACAAAAGGGGGCAAAACAAAACATTTTCACAGCTATTTTTTAGGTACTCTAAATATTTAGATGTGTTATCAAAATTCTAAAGATTTGGTAGCTAATGTCATATCAACTTGCTACGATCCTTATTTTTAGCTTCTACATTCAAGTGAAAATCATAGTCTCTGCCTATTCTTGTGGGAAGCAGTTAAATATGTAAGGATAGTTAATTAAACTTATACTTTTGCCATTGGCAGCAAATCTACAAGACATATGGAGTATTTTTTTGTAAAAGTCGGTTAAGAATAAATTACGCGGGCCATCTTCACGAATGCCATTTTACATTTTGCACTCAAGCGCATTCCGTTGCAGACATTAACCCATTTCCTTGTAATGTCTTTTTTAGGGCGACATTAGCTTAACTATTTCTTGGAGTAAAAGAAGTATGTATGTATGTATAGGTAATAAGCTCTACACATTACCACAGAATAAGTAATAGAACTAACGTAACGTTACATAACTGTACCTTGGAGGACCTGAATGAGGCCAACTATAGGCGGTGGAAGTGGCCAAATACTTTTAAAAAATAATCTAATTTTTGCCATTTCGACTCGAGGTGATGATGATTAAATAACCCGTTTTGGGCATGTTCTTCTTAGCCGTTCTTAATAATAGTAAGTTTGCAAAAATGTAGATCCAGTTACCATTCAGAAATGCTAAGATGTGACCTAATCTATACATATAATAAAACAGTAAAAATATTTTGTCTGTACATTTAGTATTTTTGACTAAAATGGATAGAGGGACACTTAAAAAGAACAATAGAAAGCAAAAAAATTTTTTGGAATTTCTTGTCTGTCTGTTTTTCTGTCTGTATGTATGTACGCGTTTCACGCATAGACTACTGGACGGATTTGAATGAAACTTTTTTTGTTGTATAGCTATTAAGCCTGGGCAACATATAGGCTATACTTGATTTTGAAAACTGGAACACCTGATGAAGAACCATAGCAGAACAGCTAAACTATAAGAAGTATGGATATGGTGCCTTAACAAAAGTCGTTCAACCTGATGAGCATTTTCTGCTGACGTATAAAAATTGAAGTTCGGAACATCTGATGAAGAACTGCAAGAGACCAGCTACACTATAACATATATGGAAATGGCGCCTTAGCAAAAATCGTTCAAACTGATGAGCATTTTTTGCTGACGTATAAAAATTGAAGATCTGGAACATCTGAAACAGTTTGGAACACTAAAAGACTTTTTGTCTAAGCGAAACTCACGCGGGCGAAGCCGCGGGCAACAGCTAGTTGAAAAATAACTGGTCAAGTGTGTGTCGGGCCAGGCGCAATGTAGACTTCCGAAGGTGGCTACTCGGTATATATTTTCTTGTATCCATACGACTTTTTTAGTCACAGATAAGACTTCTTTCTTTAATATATACGAGAATCCCTATAAATTCATTTTCTCAAATAGAATCTTTATTTGCTGCGTCCCATAAAAACGTATTGACGCAAATCAAAGGGCATCCTCGGCCGTAAAAAGATTGCAAACATATAACGAGCCAACCCTTCCGAATCGATCGCTACTCGATATAATTAATCGGCCATTGGGTCCACTCGATATGTCGATTGTGGATTAATCGTGTTTGATTTCCGTATGTCGATTGGACTGGCTGGAAATAAATTAAAATATGAATTTTGGGACTAGTATTGACAAGAGAATATAAATGAGGGTTTTGGTTTTTCCAGTCATTAGTGGGCGCAACTGGCGACTGAGGTCTGTCATATGGTACAATTTTGTCATTTGAATTTGACAACTGAGGACAGTATTGTATGAATTGTATGAAGACATAGAAAAAAATACATTATTTATTTTTAGACATATAAACTTGATTGTCAAATGAAGCCCAAAAACGTTCATTAGTATATATAATTCAATAGTGTGCTCCAAATTATTTTTTTACAGATTGCCTACAAATTCTATGGAACCAAATCACTCCAAAAATGTCAAACTTGTCAAAAAATGAGCTTCACAGAAGATATTACCTGTCCTTCACCAACATAGGCAAAAAACATATCTGACATCCCGCTTCCTCAGCTGTCTGTGCCTCTAAGTAAATTTTTTTTTTCTAACTCTATGGTATCATCTGACAGACCTCACTCGTCAGTAACGCCAACTAGTAATAGAAAAATTATAACGTTAAGCTGATGTAAAAGGTCTATGTCCAGCAGTGGACTTGCTATCGATATGATGTGATGATGACATTTTATTGTGTATATAGATACCTATATCTATATTATATTAGAAAATGTAGTTGTCTACAATATAATTCTAAATAAAACTATATTAAACCACAACATTTGATTAAAACCTTTCGATTCAAAGCAAACTTTAATTCAACAATCGGCTGATTGTCAAAAACACACCGCGAGGTCCAACTGAATAAAAACTCAAAATTGAGACGACCGTGTAATTGTCATAAAAGTTAAGCCAAAAAAAAAGTACAATCTTCAAACCTATACACGTCTGGGCGAAAGAAACTTCATAGCGAGTTTTAACTTGAGATAACGCCATCTAGTAATATATAAAATCAAAATATAACATTCAGTACTTAACATTCCGCCCACTATGGACAAAGTGTCCATCATGACTATTACTTAAAATAAACAATCAATTAAAATCACATCTTCAAAGGCATGGCACCGCTCACCATGGAAAAAGTACAAAAAACTAAGTGGACTGTAACACAAAATACTATTCATGGTGAGTGAAGCTCACTATACAACACATAAATATCTATTTATAAAAACACAAAGATGCCTATTTATAATATAAGTTTATCATCAACTTATTACAATTACCTACAAAAGAGAAAAACAAAAGAATAAACGTCAATAAGAAAAAAAATTAAAACAAAAATTATACGTCTATTCTGTAACAGGCAGAACACAAAGTTTGTTAACTGGCCTTTTAATAATCGAGTCTTTACATTTGATATTGACCACACGTGTAACTCCATCCATTCCCGGAAATTTTTGTACAATAATTCCAAATAACCATTTTCCCGGTGGTAAACCGTCTTCTTTAATAAGAACTATATCACCTAAATTTGGCTCTGGTTTTTGATACGCCCAACGATATCTATTTAGAAACTGCGTTAAATATTCTTGGGACCATCTTCTCCAGAAGTCTTGTACCATCCGTTGTGTGAATTGCCATCGTTTTAGACTACTAATATTAGATTGCTCATAATTCACATCAGGCACAAGTAACAACGGTTCTCCTACCAAGAAATGACCGGGTGTAAGAGGGACTGGATCCTGAGCATTGGTACTCAATTGAGAAATTGGCCTTGAATTGAGACACGCTTCAATTTGAATAAGCACTGTGCTCAACTCTTCATAAGTAAGTGTAGCCTGACCGATCACTCTTTTCAAGTGGTATTTTGTGGATTTTACTCCTGCCTCCCATAGACCTCCGAAATTTGCAGCACGGGGAGGAATGAAGCAAAATTTCGTATTTTCAATAGCCAGAGCTTCAGCTACTTCCTTTACTAAACTTGATCTTTCATTTAGAAATAAAGATTTTAATTCTCTTGCAGCACCTACAAAATTAGTCCCATTATCGCTATGTACCTCAGCACAATAGCCACGTCTGGCAACAAAACGCCTGAAAGCTGCTAAAAACCCACTACTTGTCATATCACTTACTGCTTCTAAATGCACAGCGCGAGTAGCCATGCATATAAACAAACATATGTAGCCTTTATATGACTTGTTTCCTCTTCCTTTGGAAACACGGATATTTACAGGCCCTGCATAGGCCACACCAGTTCGATAAAAAGGTCTGCAAACTTCCACTCTAGCGCTTGGCAGCTGACCCATAAGTTGATCACTAACGGTCGCTGCATATCGTACACAAGTGACGCATTTTCTAATGAAAGCCTTGACGTTATTTTTAGCATTTAAAATCCAGTATCTAGACCTCAGATAATTAAGAGTGAGTTGAGGCCCACCATGCATCGTTTTTTCGTGGGAATCTGCAACAATAAGAGAAGAAAAGTGCGACTTATCAGGTAAAATAATAGGATGCTTGGCAGAGACATTTATTTGTGCTCTTTCTAGGCGTCCACCAACTCTTAAAATTCCAGAGCTATCCAGAAACGGGTTCAAAGCGGTAAGTTTACTTCTTTTATTTACACATCCTGTTTTCTTCAGATCCTTTAATTCTTCCATAAACCTTTCTCCTTGAACTATTTTTATGCATGTGTCTAATGATTCTCTTAACTCTACGCTTGTTAACCATTTTTCACTAACACTTCTAATCTTACAAAAACGTTTACAATAGCTTATAACTCTGACTAATCTTCTTAACGTTGAAAATCTATTAAGTATTTCACTACCAATCTCAAAACTTTTCTCTTCTATATCAACTTCAACATGACAAACCTTTTTTTCTAAATCTGTGTCAAACATTTCATTTGTTTCCTTACTAATATGTTTTTCTTTTAGCCAACTTGGACCGTTAAACCACATCGAAGCATTTTTCATTTCCGATGGCTTGATACCACGCGAAGCAATATCTGCAGGGTTTTCAAGAGATTTTACATGAACCCATTGATTTCTATCCATAGTTGTTAAAATTTCAGAAACACGATTAGCAATAAAAGTTTTCCATTTCCCAGGATGACTGCTTAACCAAGCCAAGACAACTGTAGAATCTGTGTACGCGTAAATGCTTTCTTTGCTTATATCCAAAATTGACGAAACTTCTTGCAGAAGTCGAGACAGCTGTACAGCTCCACATAATTCTAGCCGAGGTACACATACTTGTTTGATTGGTGCTACCTTTGTTTTGGATGTTATCAAATGAACAGCCACCTTATCATCCTTATCGACTATGCATATAAACGACGGCTGCATAAGCCTCGTTGGAAGCATCACAAAACCCGTGAAGTTCTCGTTTTTTGTCATTACGATGAGTATTCATCCATCTGGGAATTGTGACGTCACACAACAGTAAAAGCTCTTTACGATAAGAAGTCCATTCTTTTAATAGCTTATCAGGCAGCAAATCATCCCAGCCAATCCCCGATATCCATAGCTTTTGTATAAAAATCTTGGTTACTATAATTGCCGGTGACAACCAACCCAATGGATCAAACAGTTTAGAAATCTCAGATATCACCTTGCGCTTAGTTACAGATTCATCAGCCGAAGGGAGTTGAACAGAATATTCAAAGCTATCAGAAACCTGATTCCATCTAAGACCTAATATCTTAATGACAGCATCAATTTTTAAATTGACCTTATCATCTGCTTGCTTTTCGTTTATAGTTTCTAATAAAATCTTACTGTTACTTGTCCATTTTTTGAAGTTCAAACCCAGCTCTGCACATTAACTCCTTCATTTCCCTATACAACTTCTCACCCTCTTCTAAATCCTCACAACCGGACAAGAAGTCATCCATATAAAAGTCTTTTAAAACCTTTTGATATGTGTCAGGAAAATCTGCTGCTTCATCCTTGGCAGCTTGCTGCAGAGCTCTGACAGCTAAATAAGGAGCTGATGCAGTACCAAACGTAACTCTTAAATTACGTAAATGTTTCAACTTGTCTTCCGGATTCTCACGCCATACTATACACTGATAATTTGCATCTTGTTCCGTGACTTTAATCTGTCTGTACATCTTTACAATATCCGAACAGAGGCAAATTGGATGCATGCGCCAACGCATTATAATATGACGTAAATCTGGCTGTAATTTTGGGCCTATCATCAGCTCACTATTAAGAGAAACTCCGTTTTTTCCAGGACAAGAAGCATCAAAAACGACTCTTACTTTAGTTGTCGTTTTATCTTCCCTCACCACTGCATGATGGGGCAAATACACAAATGTTGGTTTCACATCATCATCAGGAATTACTTCCATATGACCCAACTCAACATATTCATTAATTACATTTGTATATTGTTTTTTCAAATCAAGATTCCTTGATAATCTTTTTTCAAGAATTCCAAACCTTTTTGATGCAATAGCAAAAGTGTTACCATATTGGCATTGCGGATCTTCACTCCTAAAAGGGAGTTTGACAACGTATCTTCCCTCCGAATCTCTCGTTGTCGTGCTTGTAAATATTTTTTCACACTTTTGTTCCTCATCTGTCCATTTCTTTTCTTCACATAATTTTGGTTCTTCTTCCAGCTCCCAAAACTTTTGCAGCAAATTGTTTTCTTCTGCTGCATGCATGCAACGGACAGAAGTGTGAAAACTTTTAGTACTTTTACAACCCGTAGTGAGTACCTTACCAGACAATATCCATCCCAGTTTCGTATTTTGGGCTACTGGCATATCTGGACCACACCTAATAAAGCCTTCCTCAATAATCTGACAAAATACCTCAGCTCCCAGAAGTATATCAATTTTATTAGGTGTGTTGAATGACGGGTCTGCCAATCTTATGACTGGCATACTTGACCACCTCTGCACTGCAATTTCTTTGTCAGGCAGCAATGTGGTAACACTTTTCAGTACGTGGGCCTTAACCTGCATCACAAAACTAGGGTTAATCAGTGATTGTATTTTGAAATTGACGACAAATTTTGACGTCACCACGGAATCCCGGTCACCTCCTAAACCCGATACGTAACTTTTGCATTGCTTCTTCGACAGCCCAAGTAGTTGGACTGCTGACTCCGTTATGAACGAAGACTGAGATCCTTGGTCTAAAAGAGACCGTAAAGTTACGCATTTGCCTGATTGTGATATAGCACCGACCAAAGCCGTCGTAAGTAACACGTGACTTTGGGCGCTAACGTGACAAGAAACAATTTTTTTAGCCGGTTTGCCTTTATTTAATTCCGAAGAATTGTCTTCAGTTGGTACCTGAGGAACATTACTCGCTTGTGTAGACTTAGTAATATGAAGCAGCGAGTGATGTTTCCTATGACAGATTCGGCACTTGGATGGTACGCGACATGAATACACTGAATGACTGGAACCAAAACAATTGAAACATAGCCGTTGAGATTGAACGAAATTACGACGTGCGTCTGGTTCTTCCTTACCAAACTTTTTTACAATTCAACAGTTTATGATTCTCAGTGCAGAACGGACATTGAACTGATTCAGTTACATGCAGCACTTTAGCTTTAACAATATTCTTAGAAACCTTATTATCTAAAAATTCTAATGCCCTAAACCTTTGCTGTAAAAATTCAGAAAACTGCTTATAGGTAGGCAAATCTTCCTTCATCTCACTTAATTTAGTCTCCCACATTTTCCTGGATTCATTGTCTAACTTTAAGCACAAAATATATATGACTATCATATCCCATGACTCCGTCTTTAAACCTACATTTTTAGAGCATGAATACACTCATTACTAGTGTCCAAAAGCTCTTTTTAAAGCTGTTGCAGATTCAGTTTGTATATTCCTTTGACTCATGAACCTCTTTAGAACTGAATTTGCAAGGAACCGCTTATTATTATATCTGTTATCTAATAAGCTCCAACAAACATCATAATTGTCACTAGTAATTGGGATATGACGCAATAATTGTTCGGCTTCGCCAGACAAATATGATTTTAGATAGTGTAACTTTTGCACACTATCTAAAGATTTATTCGTATGCACGAGGGACACAAAAAGATCTCTAAAACTTGTCCACTCTGCATAATTGCCTGAAAAAGTGGGGATGGTAATTCTAGGTAATTTAATACTACTGGAAGGTTGTTCTTTATTATCTTTGCAGATGGCACTAGTATTACTGACAGGAACAGGAACAGTTGGTACTAAAAGTTGGATTTGCGTTAGCTTATCCTTGAGTGCGGACTTATACTCTACATATAACTCTTCGGTAGATTCATAAACATTACATTCGATGTATTTCCCCAACTTTTCGCAGTCATAATCACCCATAAGTCTATTATGGTTTTCGGAAAACAAACACCATTGAGTTTCCAAGACATCAAGTTTGGTTTCTATAAAAGCTACAATTAATCTTTCTTTTGGAGCCTTTTTGAAATTGGTGTATGCCTTGCTAATATCCGTATGGGTGCTTTTTTGGACCTTAATCAGAGAATCCATGATTAACTGCAACAATAGTCTACAAAAAATAACAAGTTGAAAATTTGGCCAAAAGGTGAAATTTTTCTATGTTGAAGATCGAACGTGAAAATTTTGCAAGTGTTTAGAACCTTGTCGCACTCAAACCGAAAGGAAATCGGGCATGGATTCCCCGTCGGTTCACTTTTCTTAAAACTATTCTAAGTCCGTACAGTAACTACTATAAAAATTTCTATCTCTAAAGCTTCTTGGTTATAAGGTTCAATTTTGCTGCCACTGAATCAAACTGAAATAAATGTACTCACATGTCCGTCACGTCACTTACACACACGTAGTCGCATAGAGTGATTTTTCTCCTTGGGCTTCTGTTTGTTTTGTGGTATCCTGCGGTGCGGTGGTATCACAATCCACATAGAGTGCGCGAATACTTGTCGCTGGTTCCAGTAATATTTGTTGGCGCGCTCTATGGTGTTCCCGAAGTTGCAACTCTCCTGGATAGGTACCGCTCAACAACAGAATTGGCGCCAAACAAGTGCACAGTGTTCGCCCTTGACAGCAAACTACTGCCCGTGGGTGCGAACGAGAAAGCCTATATTGAACAAACCAACAAGCATCCGGCTCGAAGGAATGAACAATCGGCTGATTGTCAAAAACACACCGCGAGGTCCAACTGAATAAAAACTCAAAATTGAGACGACCGTGTAATTGTCATAAAAGTTAAGCCAAAAAAAAAGTACAATCTTCAAACCTATACACGTCTGGGCGAAAGAAACTTCATAGCGAGTTTTAACTTGAGATAACGCCATCTAGTAATATATAAAATCAAAATATAACATTCAGTACTTAACAAATTGCAATCAGACGAAAATGAATTATTGTAATGACAGCTGCAAACCACCCTTACGCCTGTAATTTTAAGGTCACCTTTCGCTTGACAGAGGTTTGTTAATTAAAAGGTACTTGACTGTCGCTTGTCTTGGAAAGGTGGAACGAACTGTGAGTTGTGGTTGTCTTGTTAATATTATTTTGGATTCTCTTATTAATACTGTAGTGCTCTGGAAGTTTCCAAGTCTCAAGCAGAGAAACATGGAAAATTGAATTAATTAATTCACAATTTAAACGATACCTACCTGTGTCATGTGCCCAAAACTGAATGAACTTCTTTTTTGGTCATGATACATAGTAAAATTTTTATTGTAGTTAATATGAACAAACGTACCTAGGTATAAAAGGATTAAACGTATAACTAAAGCAAGCTAGTTATTAAAATAAAAAACACGACTGACAAGTTTTTACTCAAAAAGTACATACAAACATATAAGTTATATACATTTTTGAAATCGCTTTTTAAAGCCCTTCAATTTGATATCTCGATAAGATTGATCAAATTTAAATTTTTTGATCTGCTGTTTATCGCTTATATAATCCGCCATTTTTGTTTTTATGATGACGTCATATAGCCTATGTCACTCGGAGGAACGCAAGGAATCAAAAAATACCTCTCACATCATCAAAATCTGTTAAGCCGTTCAGGACTTATGGTAGAATAAGGAAACATACATACATGAACCTTGAAAACATAACACTCCTCTTTTGGTCAGTCGTGTAATTAAGTCTATAAATAAATAAAGAAAGGGGTTGCCTTTAATGGATTGAATATCAATTTTAAGGGCCATTTAATGAAACACCTGTTGATTAATGATGAGTTTTTTAGAATGAGGTTCTTTGAAAATCACTTGAATTCAAATAAATCAGAAATATATCACTCATATAACATTAATTCGGTGTACTTAATATAGTATAATGATATAGTAACCTCCCCTCATATAAAACAATGAAATAACGACGGCGATATCGAATGCCATCAAAATTAATGATGCCTAGAAAGCAGCAATTTTCGGATTGAAACTCGGTAACGTATATTTGTGGACGATTTTAGAGAAAATTGTACACTAGAATTTTATTATATATTCGAAACACTTTATTTCTCTGGTTCATTTGTTTTTATATACTGCCTAAAACAAACTATGGCTTCCATATGGGTCCATGCTAGGCATCTCCTAAGAAACTGAGTACGCAACACCGAAATTAGGAAGCGCACAAAAGTAACAGACATTAGCAGAAGGGTTGCTACTCAGAAGTGGAAATGGGCAGGTCACATATGCCGTAGGGAGGAAAGATAGGGCCGAAAGCTACTGAACTGGAGACCGTGGATGGGACGCAGAAAACAAGGCAAACCAGCTGCCCGTTGGAGTGACGACATCGCCAAAGTTGGAGGCCCATTATGGAAAAGGATTGCACAAGACCGAGAAGTTTGGCGTGCATTAGAGAAGGCTTATGTCCTGCAGTGGATTAATTAAGCTGCAAAAGAAGAAAGAAAGAAAAAAACAAACAAATTTTCCTGGGTACCAGCAAGGCTATATTGACCCATGTAGCAAAAAGTCGAACGGAATCTAACACTATCGGTAGGTAAGGTATTGACATACTAATATTTTAAATACCCCAAAGAAATCTGAAACAATTCACACATTCACATTCCTGTGTCCAAAAGCCTGCAATGGGGATTAAATTTTGTATAAAAAGTACACAAGTTAGCTTCTAGTTTTCCGTGAGCTAAGCGGCAGCCAAGCTTTATCCCTTACGGAGTAGACAGAGCCAAGTCGCGAGTCACGAAGGCCATATTAGCTGAATAGTGGGCGCATTGGTGGAATGGAGATCAGATCAATTGAAAGTTGGTTTATAAATATGACAACTCCCTCAAAATACACCCTCAGAGCGAAGTAACAGTGGATCCAGACGCCGTCAAATTGTCTGACCTTAAAAATTATGATTCTCACTCGCAGAAAATATGCAAATTTGGACATTTGAACCGCAGCAAAGTAGGGAGGTTCTGAAGGCGAGCGCGCTAATTAAGTCTGGCGGTTCAGGCGACGAGAAGATGAAAACGAGCTGAATATAAGATTCGCTGAGTTGAGTACCTACCGCCGCCGAGTCGTGAAAAACTTTGAACAAAGTAAAGACATTTCGAAATTTATTACAGAATGCATAACGCTAGTATTCCATACTTTTCAAGGATAAAAGGAGAGAGAATTTTCGAAGAATACTCAACATAGAAATAACTTAAGTTTCAAACTAAACTATAGTTTTATTGGTATCATATTTATATTTCTATCAGACATTATTATTCCCATCCGGTCTATGTAATTTAAATAAAACGATAAAGTATAAACATATAGATATCCTATCGAATAATAATGAAAAAAAAAGTTATTCTTTGTTCGGCTCACTGATTTTACTCTGGTCGTGTCCCGAGCTATTGCTTCCTTCTTCGTTCGGAAATATGTACTCTAAGGCACACATTGTTTTTACGCTTCAACGTTGAACGAATCATGTTTGTATACCAATTCACCTGGAATTGAAGTACCTACACACTACTGTAAGGGTAAGATGTAGCCGTCAATATTATGCAAGGCTTGACCTACTTGCAAGAAAGGGTTTGGTTTGGGTATAAAGGTAGGCCTTTTAAGTTTTCATAAGATCATGTGAGGACTATGAAATGTTTGAAACGGCCTTGGCCCATTCATACAGATCCAGAATCACGTCTTCGTTCCTTACGGGGTAGACTTATGAGGCTCGAAGGCCGTGATTAGGTGCCAAGCCACATATTTTGACTAAGGCACAGAGTAGTTAAAATTTTAAGTAATCTGTGACTAAGGTGTAGAATTTGTGAATCAAAAATCAAAATCAAAAATTATTTATTGAAACTTGGCATTTAAAAGAAGGCTCTTTTTCACGTCGATAACTAATTATTTAATCATAATATTTTATGTCTCAAAGCTACAAACTACTAGCATTGAAGTTAGGGCTCGTAGACTTAGGGCGTTTAGAGTTAGAATGTTGGCTCTACCTATCTACATGAGATCTGATTAATTTTTGACAGGGCAAGCCTGCCTTACGGTATCTTAGCACCACTTTATGTTGTAAAATGTTTTTGGTGTGATTGGATTTTTTATAATATGTGTATGAACGGTTGAATACATGGTGTGAAAGTACATTGGTTATTAATTACTTAGATTTGAAAGTAAGTTTTCCAGTGATGTTATACTAAAACTGAGTTATGCTACAAATTATAATAGTTACCATATTATTTTTTTACGCAATTAATAATTTTGGCACTCTTCTGCCAGAAGTAGAGACACGTAAAGATTTTGGAGGTCGGCCGCGGCGCGCCATATAGTGATAGGTTTGTTAGATAATTAGGTCTACCTATATCGCATTGGTTATTCTTTTATCTTCCCTTCTTTTAAATAACTAAGTTTTTTACAAGTTGCAACAGCATTGAGTAAAGTTAATGAAAGAAATGCATGTCAAATCCAAAAATTAAATTGTGAAGTCGTTGAAAAATTGACATCTTATTGAATTTATGTGTAAGCCCAGCAATCGACCTTTGAATGCTAATAGCAGAGTTTGTAAACCGCATAATAGCCTCTAACATGTATTATATAATGACCATTAGACAGACAATCACTGGTATGACGACATACTACCCTTGTGTCTTTCAAATCAGGGAATCATCATTCTTGTGAAATCGAGTGATTCGAAACATCTTTCGAAGTGAGCTTCCCTTGGTATGGAACTCACCACCGCTGGGTCAGTAAGGCAAACGCCACTGGGCCATAAAGGCGAAGTTAATTAAAAAAAAGGTTAATCAGCCTAACGTAGATAAAAGCAACAAACAACAACATACCTGATATAAACAGACTAGCCGCGCCCCGGGACTTCGCCCCCGTGGGAATTTCAGGATGAAAGTACCCTTTGTGCTATTTCCGGTACTTTTCTACCCGTATACCAAATTTCATCGAAATCCGTCAAGTAGATTTTGCGTGGTTGAGTATCAAACATCCTCACAAATTCACAAACTCACATCCAAACTTTCGCATTTATAATATTAGAAGGATGTTAAAAATACATAGTTTTATAAAAAATAAATTAACTAAGTATGTCTTAAAACGGAAATATATACCTACCTGAAAAAAAAACAATAAAAAAATCAAAAGAAAACCGCGAAACGATCTTCAAGGTCACTGGTTACGGGATTCTCTCGACTAACGACTCACATTAATCGTTTCAGACTTCTTTATACAGCCTTTAATCAAATTAGAAGCCATTTAAGACCACGTTAACATTAAATCAGCTGTATAACAATCATACAGTGTCACTGACAGATAATACACCGCGAATTTCACGCGTAATATCGTTTTTTAAAGCAAATGTTGTCGAAAAGCAATAACAAATAACAGCAGTGTACGTAATATTACTGCAATCAAACTGTCACTGAATCATTTATGTTCATTTATTTATTCAGCTTGCTGTAAATAAGGACATATTAGTGGAAATAATTAACTGACTTACCGAAGATAGTAGTAGTTGTATCCGAAACGTATGGTAGACGAGTAGTTAGGTTATTTGGCTTGTTGAGTTAAAGAGCGAAGGAACGCGCGAGCACGTACGTCGCGCTCGCGGATCGGGCGCCGACTGGTCGCGTCGATCGATAGGGCGGCCATTGCTGCGTTGCGTTCCGTTTTCAACAATCGAATGTCTAATTTTCTTTTTAATTTCTTATGTTTTATTTGATTGCCAGTTTTGCTCAATTTTTTTTTTTTCATGTTATTTTATTTGGAATTTATTTGTTCATTGCTTATATTAAATATGGAATTAAGCATAGAGATAAAATTAAAACGAAAGATTGTTTCAATAATCTGAAATGTCATTGAGTAAAAAACTCTGAAATAGTTTTTCAGAGTTCTTCACTCAATGAATTCCGAATTCAATGTCTGACAATATAATGGTGTTAATATTATTAGGTTATTGTAGGTAGATAATTTCATTATGCACATAACTCTACCAAAGTTTAATTAGCAATTGCCACACCTAGGTAATTAGGCCAATACACGTCAATGAATTCAATTATTGGGGTATCGATTGTATAATAAATAATATTTGTTCACGTGACACCGTTTATTTACATAAGATATGAGCCCCGGTATTATCAGAGTCGCGTGCTACGCTTACAGATGAGTCATGGCTCTCCACAGCTGATTGTTGACTCAATTACTGAAGCTTGGGTGTGTTGTGTCGTGGTATGTCTATTGGTACTCTTACATGTATGCAACATAATAATATTATCTTCGGCGATTATAATAGGCGAAAGTTTGTGAGGATATTTGGATGCATGTATGATTAGCTGCGCCACATGGCTCCGCTCCCGCAGGGCTATCCTATTTTGCTATTATAGTTCTAGTCTAATGCTAGCTATTAATTAAGGTATATGTATGTACTCTACACGTAGTTAGTTATACCAATTACTTTATCTAATCAACAAAGATCCATTTATCCTCACACACATCCAAAGGTTTGCATTTTATATTTGGGAGTTGGGAGTATATTATTTATCTATTATAGTTTGGTTTATCGACTCAGAGATGAAATCGTAGAACGTAGAAACTTAACTTTTCAGAAGGTTTTTTTAATATAGCGTAAATGAGCACTAAGAAAGGTATTTTGGAGATTCCACCCCTTAGGGATTAATACAGGCGAAGCCGAAAGTAAAAACAAGTTATGTTTTAAGGTAAGTACTTATTTACCAGTACTAAGCAACAATATCATCGATCAAACTTGGCAGATACTTTCCAGTAGTACTGTTGCGTTGGGAATAACATTCAGCTAGATTTAGCTCATAAATGTATTGGATTCTATTATTTATTTTTCGTGATTTTATCGAGTGAAAAACTTCTTTGTCCAAAAGAAATGTTATAACAAACTCTAATAAAAAGAATAAAGATAGTAAGAAGGATAGTTCAGTAACCATAAATTAAAAAAAAAATGAATTTACAAACGTTTTTAGAAGAGAAGTTTAGGAGATGGAAGCCAGAAGCGCCGGTCGTGACGGAGAGGACGAAGTGCTCAGTGACTTTGGATTGGAGTCAGCAGCAGTTCGGTTTCTCCAGGATCAGTTGCTGTACAGGATCGAGATGAAGAAGAAACTGCCCGCGTGGGTTGTTGTTTATAGGTACTTAAGTCTGAAATCACAACTAATATTACAAATGCGAAAGGGAGATTGCTAGCTATTTTTTTATCTTCTACTAGCTTTTGCCCGCGGCTTCGCCCACGTGAATTTCCCAAAGTAACAGTGCTTTTTCCCCTATGTCCTTTTAGTATTTCTAACTACATATGTGTTTGCGGGAAGAGAGGAGTAACAAACAAACTCACTTTTGCATTAAAAGTAGTGTGTATTCGATTTTAACGTTAACAAAATCAACACCCAGTAATAAGTAACGACCCGACCATATCTATACTAACTACTTTTATCCTTTGTCCTTTTATTCACGTCAAAACGGAGCAAAGGATTGAGGGCTGGACAGTGACTTAGCCGCGTGCCGAGCCGCGGATAATAACTTGTTAACAATACCTAGTTGTTTTTGATCTTATGATTACCAAATAGTCAAAAAGGTAGTCTTAAATAAGGAATTAACCGTAGGAATTCCTGTAAATTCTCTCTTAGTTCTCCCCTACACTCTAATATCATGTAGGTTCCATGCCAAATTTCAGCTTTCTACGTTCAGTAGTTTTGACTGTGCGTTGTATGTTAGCAACTCAGTCAGTAGCGGAAGAATTTTATACAAATTGATTTATAATCCATAGCGGTGGCAAGACAACAAAGATGATAGACTACCTCCCACCGCGACACCCCCACGTGTTCCGACTGACGGTCATACTCAAGTCGACTGCTGTGCCACTTCTAGCTGAGAGGGCGGTGCAGTTCTTTGGCGATGAGGACACTGTTTGTGAGAAAATGAAGATTTCTGATGAAGGGAATGGGGATGGGAAGGATATCTCTAGAAAAAGTAATAATGAAGATGTTGCGAGAGATAAAATCGATTTGAATGCCGGAGGTGATTTTAAAGAAAAAAACGAAAGGTGCGTAGGAAAACACGTAATTAAACTATATATAAATTTCAAAAAATCATTACATAATAAAAGAAAATAATACGTTGACATTACCTATATAGAAAATTTATTCAAAACTTATCTGAAATCTAAGCATTGACTTTTCATCCCTCCAATTAATTTTGTCAGTCGTCGTGTAGTTAATTAAGGAAATTATGACGCATGAGTTATCATAATTATTAAACCCAAAGCAACCTTTGATTTTGCAACCAATTTTAATCATAAAATCGGTACGGAATAATTTTCTGGGGCAACGCCACAAAAAGTAATGACGTTCTAATATCAGTAAAAAAAAAGTGCATTAGGGCAATTTGCATTCTAAAAAAACAAGAATCGAGTAAACCTACATTTTTTTTTTTTTTTAAAAGTTAAAAGAGGATTGCTTACGCTTTTAACTCATCACATTATATATGTGCAGAACAACTACGCTCTGCTGCCAGAAAAAATGTGCGCAGAGCGAATCCGGACAAACGAAGGCGGCGGGAAGAATTCTGTACCGGAACTTTTACCACCGGGGAAAAAATCTACCGGTAAAATTAAGTACCGAGGAAAAAATCTCCACGCGACACACGCCACGCTTGTCCGACTAGAATCTAACTTAAAGCTATACGCAGTCTGCTACCACCGTAGCTTATGAAGGAGCTACAGGGCCCTATATGATAACCTAACCTATAAATTAACTAGAATTGAACACTTACCAAGCTAAATCTTCTCTCTCTTCGGATCCAAACTTGAGTGTCTTCGGGAAGGGGGAATTCCTAATCACCCTACCTAACCCTTGAGATCTCAATTCCCCATAACAACTAAATAGATTTCTTCCCGTAGTTTCACTCGGGAACAGCCAGATGTGAACAGCCAGCCACGTTTCACCTCTCACAAGAAACAGTCACAATAACAGAGTTTTTCACAAACACAAATTCGATAGTTATTTAACAAACAGGAAATTCACAATTATCACTCAAACTAAACAATCAAACGACGCGTGACCGCTCCGCGTATTAAAATCAAACCGATATCGCATGGGACAATGCAATGGCGGACTACACGCGATGCATTCCACGCTAGCAGTGTGAAAACCCCGAACGCCCTCTGGCGGCAGCAATGCGCAACGCCTGCGTTTAGTTTTACCCATTATATTACAAACATCCCCCCCGTCCCGGTCTGAGAAGCAGACCGCTAGCTTACTCTACGGGAAGGCGGGCGAGAGAGGTCACACCTCTCCTTAAAATCGAACCGTCGACCAACACCTCAGCCACACGCGGAGTGCCATCTCCGCCAAGAATCAAACGTAATATGCGAGCTCGTCGCCAAAGCAATGAGGGCAAATTTGCCTCTTTTAACAATGACCCAATACTAAATCACCCTCCCTGGGGAGAGCCTCAGTCCTGTCTGTCCACTTCACTCTTTGCTGCAGCCAAATGCAGATATTCCGTGAAAGCGACCAGCGACGCCAAAAGTCCTGGCTCATTTGCTGCAACATTTGAAAACGCGACAACCGATATACGCGTTCATCCTTCCACGAGGTATTCGGGCAGGGCATTCAACGGCCCTCCCACCAAAAAATGACCAGGGGTGAGAGCTTCCAGAAGTCATTTGGATCTGGAGATAGCGGACAGAGAGGACGAGAGTTGAGGACCGCCTCAGCACTTTACAAGAACACTGCTGGCCAGCTCTTCAAAAGTTAGAGCCGTTTCTCCGATAATGCGGCGGAGGAATTGGGTCTTTGCGGATTTCACAGCCGCTTCCAAAAGAAATCCCTCCCCAATGGGAGCAACTTGGGGGACTAAATTTCCAGGTTATTCCCCTTTGGGCAGCAATTTGACTTAAACTAGTACAATTTTTATCAATAAACACACGAAACATCCTTAAGATAATTTACAGTTCCTTTATAGTTTGTTGCCATTGTCAGACCTAATAAGGGAAGGTAGACCTCGACGCGAAACAAAGCGATCCAACGCGGCGACGAAGGCCTCACGTAGTCCAGAGCCGATACCACCTCCAAATGGACAGCCTTGGTGTGCCAAACAAACAAATACACACAAATAGCCCTTCACAATACGGGCATTACAGAAGAAAGGGAGAAGCCTTGATCGAAAGCGGACCGGCAAAATCCGGTTCCAACGCCGTCAAACGGTCTCGAAGGGTCGGATTCGATCAGCGGGCAAATCACCACATCTGTGGATTGCATCGTGGATGCCTTCCAACCTATAACATGCAATACATCGAAACAGGACACTACGGATTGCTCTTCGGGCAGACAAAATCCAAAATTCGCGTTGCAAAATAGCCAACAAAGCATTGCACCCAGCATGGGCGTTACGAATGTGTCGATCAGACACCAAAAGCTGCACCAAGGGTCGGCCCTTGGGCAACAACAGAGGATGGCGAGTCTCATATGGAAGATCCGCCTTCCGGAGCCTGCCTCCAACCCGAAGAAGCCCATCCGAGTCGATGTACGGGTTCAAACGAGCGACCGCGCCCTTCCAACTTAGCGCGTGCTTCGCGCAAATATATCAAACTCTGACTCAAACCGTCCGGTCTGCACGACACGGACCCAATGCAACAATGCGCTCCGGCGCTCTTCTGCACCTGCAATCGGCTCCAACCGCTTTGCCTGTGGGTTTCTACAATTATGTATGGAAACGCTTAATCCAACTGGTAACACCCAGAAGCTTATCCAAGCTGCTATACCGAGCAAGTAGCCAATCCGGCTCCGACGTCGTCTCAGCGACTACAGCATGTACACGGAGCCCAGTCAAACTCAAAGAAGTAACATCTGTCTGACAGACAGGCCAAGAAGTTTCTGATCCCATCAGCCACTCTGGACCCCACCAGAGCGGGTGTGACACCAATTCTGGTGCCGTACAACCTCGGGAAGCACAGTCCGCTGGGTTAAGCTCTCCCGGCACATGTCTCCATGTTATATCAATTCCGATATTCTGGATTTGGGAAACCCGATTTCCCACAAAAACCTCCAAGGTATGTGGGGCCGCGCGCAACCATGCAAGCGCGACCTGGCTATCCGACCAGGCGAAGATGTCCCGTATTTCGACCGTGGCCGCCAGTTCACTGGCAACGTGATGCAACAATTTAGAGAGAAGGTGAGCTCCACTCAACTCAAGCTTGGGAATAGTCAGCCTAGTCCTGATGGGGGCGACCTTGCTCTTCCCTAACAAAAGCGAGACATTGACCCGGCCATCGGCGTCAACTGTCCGCATATAGACTGACGCGGCGTAGCCTCGCTCCGACGCGTCACAAAAGCCATGCAGGCTGGCTCGATATTTCCCGGGGGGCAATATTCGACGAGGCAAGGCAATCCGATTGACTTCCTTAATCGATGAAAACAACTCGAGCCAATCATCCAATGGAGGACCAAACAGCGGCTCGTCCCACGAGACGCCCAAAGTCCAAAGTCTCTGAAGAAGACACTTCGCAGAGAATATTACTGGACTGATCCAACCGCTTGGATCAAACATACGAGCTATTACGGACAACACCGTTCTCTTAGTCCAGACTTTTGGTATTTCCAAGTCCACTTGGAATGTGAAAATATCGGTTAGCGGCTGGTACTGCATGCCCAGCACCGCTATCCTGTTGGGATCATCCACATCCTCAAACAGGTGAGGGTTCTGTTGGTGATCCTCCGGGATCCCTTCTAGAACTTTAGGCTCATTGGACAACCACTTACGTAGTTCGTAGCCACCTGTCTTCAATATTTCAATCAATTCATCCCGCAGTAGGAGGGCCTCCTCAATACTTTGGGCTCCGGTGCACACGTCATCAACATACAAGTCACGTGACAGCACGGAAGCCCCACGGGGAAAGCGGATCCGTTCCCGCTCTGCCAATTCAAGCAATGATCTGATGGCGATATAGGGACTAGATTTCAAACCATACGTGTTTGTATTGAGTTCATACACCGTCACAGGATCCTCAGGGCGCTCACGCCAGAGTATCAACTGGAATCGCCTGTCCTCAGGATGTATGACTGTCTGGCGGAACATCATCCGGATGTCCGCACCAAAAACCACTTGATGTCTTCTAAAGTTCAAGATGATGTCAATTATGTCCCTATGCAATTTGGGACCTGAATGCAAACATAGATTCAACGAAACTCCGTTCGAAGTGGGTGCGGACCCATCAAAGACAGTCCGCAACTTGCCCGTTGAGAGCCTTCACCACCGCGTGGTGGGGCAAAAAATAATGCTCAGTTGAGCTCCAATCAACTCGAGCCGGAGACATGTGACCCAAATCCTCGTACTCGCGCATAAATTCAATATATTTATCGCGAAGTACGTGGTCACGCTGCATACGTCGCTCCATGGACAGCAGTCGTTTCTCCGCAAGCGCCCTACTTTGCCCTAGGCTAGGACGAGAGGCAACAAAGGGTAACCTAGTTACAAACCGACCGGAGGGCAACCTCTCCGTGGTCGATCGAAAAAGGGCTTCGCACTCAGCGTGTTCCGGATCCATCCTGGAACTCATAGGTGGCTCCTCCACCTCCCAAAACCTTTGCATGGTCTTGGCCAAGGACGCAGATGCGACAACCGGTGGCTCCTCCGCGGTGCCATTATCAAACACAGGGCCCATCAGGGCAAAACCAAAAATCGTAGACACTGCCATCAGTGAAGACGAACCCAGAGCCTTCTGTGTACCCAACAAAATCCAACCCAATACGTCCGAGCCCAGGAGCAAGTCCACTGGGCCGGGATGAAAGACAAAGGGGTCGGCCAAATCCAGACCCGAAACCAAAGACAACACACCCGGCGGTATGTCTGTCGAGGGTGCCAACCCGCAATGGTATCCATTACCATAGCCGAAGTCGTGATCCTCATTGTGGAGGACTTCAGCGAAGAAAAGGTGACAAGTGTCTGGCCCGTCAGACACTTCACTTGTATGCCACCAACTCCAAGAAGTGGCACAGGCGAGTCTTCCACGACTAAACCTAACTGGCGTGCCACTCGAGTGGTAACCAAACTGCTTTGAGCCCCTGAGTCCAACAGAGCTCTCAAATTAATGGCTTCCCCACGACCCCATACGCGGACCACCGCGGTAGGGAGCAGAACCGTCCGCGGCTCTGTCCCAGCAAGGGAGCAAGCTAGTTACGGGCTCCCCACTCTCTCCAAACCAGGGGCGCGCCACTGACCCGGATAATATGGCGGGCGAGTGCACATCCCCATCTGAGGGGGGCATAACCCGCGGCCCGGCCATACATATGGTACGGCGGGTGGTACTCCAGCCGTGGGTACTCGTGCAGCGGCGGAGAAAACCGCTGCGGCTGCATGGTGTTGGGCATTGGTAACCCGCGTGGAGGGGGTGTCCCCACTCTCACGTCCGATCTAGGGCCCCCGCCCATGGGGGCCCTATCCGGGCCTGGCCAGCTACATACTGGCCATGACCTTGGGGCGCGTGGTCCCGGTCCGCCAAGACCCGCGCAGGTACGCGACCCCCTCCCGAGGGGGGTGCGACGAGCGAAGCCGCGTCCTCCGTCCGGTGGTGGAGGGCTTCGCGCAGGAGCGCCCCCGCCCATAGGGGACCCCTGCCTCAACATCCGGGTGCCATCCCCGTTGCGGTTCATGCAAAGCATCGCGTGGTGCCGCCCACGGCATGCACTGCATGGTATGGCACTGGGACAGTCACGTGCATAGTGACCGCCCAAACAATAAAAGCAAAGTTCATGCCGCTTTGCCATGCGGCGCCTATCTTGTACTGGCAGTCTCTGCCAGTCCCTGCGTGTAGCAGGCTGTGGCCCATCCGGCCACATTGCAGGCAGTCCGCGTCCCTCGCGACTGCTGCCGTGTGCGCAACCCGCACACCAGCTCCACGCGGTGGCGGTTGCCGTCCCTGTTGGGGCCTACGTTCAGGCGCTCTGGATGGCGCTGAGTCCGTCATGGTATTCTCAGCAGCCCGTGCCTCAAACTCCAAAAACTTCACCAAGTCAGTGAATGTTGGTAGGGTGGTGCTATCCCGTTCCGCATTCTCGCGCTCAAATCGCGAGCGGATGTCATTGGGTAATTTGCCCAATACAATGTGCACCAACAAGAAAGACCATTGGTCCACCGGCAGCCCCAGTGTGCGGAGCGCGTTACAGGCCACTGTAACGGGCGTGAGCAACTGCAGGCGCAACTGTGCCCTGTTGGCCACCTTGGGCAGGGCCATCAACTGTGCGGCGTGCGCATCCGCTAACAAACGTAAGTTTTGGTAGCGGGAGTTCAATAACTCCCAAGCCGTATCGTACTGGTCGTCCTCCACCCGGAGGTGCTGGATGAGCGACCGCGCTTCATCCTCAAGAGTGGAGAGGAGGTAGGCCATCTTCTGGGCCTTCGACAAATCCTGTCGTGCTACGACCAGGGACTCAAACATATTTTTATATGCTACCCACTCCTCCATCCTACCCCCAAAGTGGGACAGCTGAAGGGTGGGGAGCCGACCAGTAACCGCTGGTCCTTCCTGTCTAACAGGTGTGCGAGGGGCTGGTCCGCCAGCCTGTCTCGCCCTTATTGCGGTCACCGCCTCCGCGATATCATCGTGCAGACTCAGGATCTGGTCCATGTCCGCCATGTGACCTGCGTAGGCCTCCGGGGTAAGATCGGCTTCGGTAAGCGCCGCCATGGCCGCTTCCGCGCTAATCAATCGTGAGTGGAGGTGATCCGCTCTTAGCAGTATGGCGCCCTCCCTGTCCTTCCGGGACAGGAGTCCTCAACCGTCACAAACCATCTCAATTCGTTGGCGAGTGTCGCCCTAGCATTGGAGGCCTTCGCCATCGCGTCAAGTCACAAACAAAAAATAACAAAAAGGTAAATAAAAAACAACAAAATCAAGCAACTACACGAAGAACCGCGGTAGGTATGAGAATGGCACAAACCCGGAACGCACGGTACAAACCGCAAACAAATACAAAAAAGGTTACAAATATTCTTATACAAACAAACTAAGAAAAATCTAATAATTTTTACAAACAATTAATTATTTTTTACAAACGAACAAATAGAGGGTAGATAAACTACGCTCTGCTACCAGAAAATGTGCAGAGCAACTACGCTCTGCTGCCAGAAAATGTGCGCAGAGCGAATCCGGACAAACGAAGCGGCGGGAAGAATTCTGTACCGGAACTTTACCGGGAAAAAATCTACCGGTAAAATTAAGTACCGGGAAAAAATCTCCACGCGACACCACGCTTGTCCGACTAGAATCTAACTTAAGCTATACGCAGTCTGCTACCACCGTAGCTTATGAAGGGAGCTACAGGGCCCTATATGATAACCTAACCTATAAATTAACTAGAATTGAACACTTACCAAACTAAATCTTCTTTCTCTTCGGATCCAAACTTGAGTGTCTTCGGGAAGGGGGAATTCCTAATTACCCTACCTAACCCTTGAGATCTCAATTCCCCATAACAACTAAATAGATTTCTTCCCGTAGTTTCACTCGGGAACAGCCAGATGTGAACAGCCAGCCACGTTTCAGCTCTCACAAGAAACAGTCACAATAACAGAGTTTTTCACAAACACAAATTCGATAGTTATTTAACAAACAGGAAATTCACAATTATCACTCAAACTAAACAATCAAACGACGCGTGACCGCTCCGCGTATTAAAATCAAACCGATATCGCATGGGACAATGCAAAGGCGGACTACACACGACGCATCCACGCTAGCAGTGTGAAAACCCCGAACGCCCTCTGGCGGCAGCAATGCGAAACGCCTGCGTTTAGTTTTACCCAATATATTACAAACAATATATTTTCGAGGTATCTCTCTTTGTAAAAAACAACATAGGATTATTTAAAAGGGTAGAAAGTCAACGTCGCTCTGATAAACTTTATCCGATATCTGCCAAAACTGTTTTCCTACATAACAGTATCTACTCAATGGCACCTAGAATCTACAACAAACTACCGCCACAAATTAGAACTTGCAACGAAATAAGTGACTTTAAACGCCTACTATTTGAATTTTTGGTAAACAAGTCGTATTATTCCGTAGAGGAATACTTGTCTGACCAATTTTGATTTAACCTTCTATGTGTTGTTATTTATATTTAAATTTGTTGAAAGATTGAATCTTTTTAATATTTTAATTGACAATTTTATATACCATTATTTTATTTTTTATTTTATTTGACATGCATGATTTATTTGTAATTTACATTTTAATTCAATTTATCTTATGGTTTTAATTGACATTTTTTAATATTTTTATTGACATGCATGATCTATTAGTTACTTACCTTTTAATCTAATTTATCTTTGATTTTTGTATGCCAAATGGCGCAGCATGCAGAACTGTATTTTATAATTTTAAGACCCTTATGTACTCATGTCTGACAAAAAATAAATGAATTATGAATTATGAAAAATTCGTTGATTGAAATTTATATTGTGAGAATAGGTTTGTTAGAGTTGTTACCTGCGCTTGCTATTTAAATTGCTGCTTCGCTCCCGTAGGAATTTCGGGGTTCAGTATTCGAAATCCCCAAATTTTAATATAGCTAACATACACAGAAATATTTTTTTTTTACTTTTATCGACACTTGCTCCTAACGGATTTTGAACTTATCTTGAAATTCCCACCGGAGTGGAAACCCCGGAGCAGCTTGTATGGGAACAACAAATATAAGGGTAACTATTATCGACCTCTGTGGCCTAATGGTTACCATCCCAGAGTGTCACACCGGAGGTCCCGGGTTCGATCCTAGGTCAGATCAAGATGGAAAATTATCCTTTCTTTGGTCATGGATGCTTATCTATTTAAGTATGTATTTGTTATAAAATATAGTATAGTAGCGTTAAATATTTCGAGATTATATATTCAAATATTATTATATTTAAATATTGTCGTAGGGTAGAAGCCCGTCACCGCTGGCTGGAGTCCCAGAGCTCCTCAGAAACTTGGACCAGCACCGACACGGACGGCTCCTCCGCCGTTTGTTTCTGCATGGCCGTCTGCTGCGGGTACATCAAGCAGGTAGCTTCTAATAGACAGCTATCAATCCCAGTGGCGTAGCGTGCCTTGTCGGGGCCCCGTATAAAAAATTTTTTGGAGGCCCTTATATGGAGGTAAAGATTTTTCACAAAAGAAAAAAAATATTGTGAGAAGAAATATTTATTTATCACATAATTTACCCATTTTACAAATAAAAATCGAATTTTAAATACTTAATATTTAACGCTTAAGGCGGGAAAAAAAGGAATTGCTTTATAGAATTTTGTCATTTGTAAAATAAAATAAATTAGAAAGTTTTTATTCTTTTTCCTTACACACTTTGGGGGCCCCCGTGGCCCGGGGGCCCCGTATAATTGATACGGCAAATACGGCGGTAGCTACGCCCCTGGTCAATCCACTTGTACGATTACATAAGCGCCAATGATCATAAGGTACCTTTTACCAATATATACAGGGGGAGAATCAACAAAAGTTTAGTTAGCCTTAAGTACAGTGAATTTCCTCGATTTTTGATTTGAATATTATATGTTTTCTTGATGTTTGTAATAAAATCTATGTTGTTTTGTCCGTTCGCCGCCGTAATATTCTAGCGCGTGCGGTAGTTTCATATTAGTAGCGTCGTCGCCCGCTCGGCCGGCGTCGGCAGTCGCGAGCGACCATTTTGAATTCAGTATTGTTTGGAACGCGCGTGCACGAGGCCGTGTCGCAGGAAATATCGCGGTGATATAGCCACCATCTTGTGTTGTTGCATTTTGAAGCCGCGCGGCGTGGCGTTAATTTTGTTTGTAATAACTGATTTGAGTTATAATTGTGAGCTTCCTTTTGTTAAATAACTATTGAACGTTCGTGTTTGTGAAAAACCCTGTTATTGTGACTGTTTCTTGTGAGATGCGAAACGTGGCTGCCTGGAGAGCGCCGAATCCCGTCGCCGAGTGGAACTGCTGGAAGAAACCTACGTATTTATTCTGGGGAAGAGATCTCGGGGTAGGTTGGGTGTTTAGGGACCGCATCCACTTCCGAAGACACTCGAAGTTGGATCCGAAGATTAAGAAGATTCAGTTTGGTAAGTGGTTTGTAATTTAGTTACTTAGTTATTGAGTGCATAGGGTTCTATAGCTCCCTTTATAAGCTATAGTGGTAGCAGACTGCGTATAGGTTAGGTTAGGTTAGTCGGTTAGGTTAGGTTAGTAGTGCCGGGTCGAGGTTTTTACCGGTATTTTTTACCCGGTAAATTTTTCGGTACCGAACCCTCCCGCCATTTCGTTTGTCCCGGATTCTCTGCGCACATTTTCTGGTAGCAGAGCGTAGTTGTTCTGCACATTTTCTGGTAGCAGAGCGTAGTTTATCTACCCTCTATTTGTTCGTTTGTAAAAAATAATTAATTGTTTGTAAAAATTATTAGATTTTCTTAGTTTGTTTGTATAAGAATATTTGTAACCTTTTTGTATTTGTTTGCGGTTTGTACCGTGCGTTCCGGGTTTGTGCCATTCTCATACCTACCGCGGCTTTGCGTGTAGTTGTTTGATTTTGTTGTTTTTTATTTACCTTTTGTTATTTTTTGTTTGTGACTTGACGCGATGGCGAAGGTCCCCAATGCTAAGGCGACACTCGCCAACGAATTGAGATGGTTTGTGACGGCCGGGTGACTCCTGTCCCGGAAGGACAGGAGGCCGCTATACTGGAAAGAGCGGATCAGCTCCGCTCACGATTGAACAACGCGGAAGCGGCCATGGCGGCGCTTACCGAAGCCGACCTTACCCCGGAGGTCTACGCAGGTCACGTGGCGGACCTGGACCAGATCCTGAGTCTGCACGATGACATCGTGGAGGCGGCGGCCGCAATAAGGGCGAGACAGGCTGGCGGACCAGCCCCTCGCACACCTGTTAGACAGGAAGGACCAGCGGTTACTGGTCGGCTCCCCACCCTTCAGCTGTCCCACTTTGGGGGTAGGATGGAGGAGTGGGTGGCATATAAAAATATGTTTGAGTCCCTGGTCGT
>CM031590.1:0-15242 GCA_018467065.1 Ephestia elutella
GAAGTCTGGATTAAAGGTACTCACTATCGCCTGCCATCCGTGCTGTGCAGCTAGTCCATCTTCATCCCTACTGTACCGCCAGTACATCTTCAACCCTATTGTGCCACCGGACAAACTTTACCCCCTGTCGGTATTTCCCCGACTATCCGTGTCCGTGCCGTATTCGTGATTTCTTTGGAACTCGTGCCCGTGCCGTGTTTCTCTCGGTGTATTTTTATATTTAAATTGTATTTTTTTATTAATTTTAAATAAATATTAACTTCTCTTAAAAATCTGTTATTACTACATAACAAGGTATTAGTACTTGTACTATTATATATTCTGTGGTATTACTTCCATATACATAATCCATGTTTGCTTTTCTTTTATTTATTTTTTAGATTATCCACAAAGATTTAAATCTTTGATTACACTGGTCAACAAAAAAAAAATTGTTTCCTGTGATATTTTTTTGTTTTTATCTCAATTTGGCACGTATTTTTAAATATGGCAGCAGTTTTTCTCTAACAGCTTTTGTTTTTAAGTTATAGCACCCTTTACTGATTTTTTTTGATACTTGCTTGATGATACTTTGCCCGATCAAATTTTTTTGCTCGGACACTTTTTGAGCGGGACTGGCCGTCTATTTGTTTATGATGATAGGTACGTCAAAAATTACAGCGGTGGTGTTGTGAATATCTGGAGTATTCCATGTCAAAGTATCATCAAACAAGTATCATTGCCAGTCTATTTTCGCCACTATGATGTATATGCTAAATAAGAGTTCAGTGAAATTTCTTACGTTTTGTTAACAAATGAATAAGGAATATGTTTCGCAGTGGTTTAATTATTTATTATATATATGTCGTCGCCCGATCGTTGTATTGGCCAGATCGTGATATGCCCGGGCCCATCGAGATACGCCGGCAGTTCATGATCTGGCCAATCTACTCGTACACCGGCAATATCGTCCGACGATCAACGTTTGACGATTTGCCCAGCCATACTAGGGAATATCGTTTGTGTAGAGTGTCCAAGGTTTTTGGGGAATAAAATGCCCAACAGCCTTGTGGACTTCAGTTAAAATATTAAAATATTGAGGGTCCCGGCGACTCGGCCCGGTGCTCACTCGACCCGCGGGCCGTGTCGCCGGATTTTTAAATTTTATTTTTTTCTTCCGGCGACTGGGGCTACTCACAAATTTAAAAAAAAATCTATTGTTCAAGCCAATAAGTACAGTCAGGCGAAAAATATTCAGTATGATAAAGTACAAAAATTTGAAATTTTTTTCAAGTTTTAAGTGTTCAAAGCTCATTTTTTTCAGAATTTTTTGAATGTTTCTGAAGTTAATTAAAAAAAACTGAAATATTACGTAAAGGTTCTGGTTCTTAGTCTAATCCAAAGAAACTTTAATATCAAATTTAACATTTGATTAGCATTTGAGTGGTCTTCAATCAATCTTGTTGTGTTTGATATTGAGGCGCAAACCTATGGTTTTCGGATGCAGGATTCAGATGATGATAGTACCTATGTTATTGTGTTAATTATTTTTTTGATTATGTTTATGAAGATATTATTATTTTTATATAATTTATTGTTTAGCAAGATTTTTGAGTTTTATTTTAAACAACATAAACAATAATCAAAGGGAAAGATTTTTATGCCTTTTTATACCTTTATCATACTTAAATAAATGATATTTTTGAATCAAGTTCAGTTTTTCAATTACTCCCTTAAACATTTTTTTATCTGACTGTACTCTTTTTGGTTTAAACAATATATATTTTTTTTTAATTTGTGAGTAGTTCCAGTCGCCGAAGGAAAAAAATAAAATTTCATAAATCCGGCGACACGTCCTGCGGGTCGAGTGAGCACCGGGCCGAGTCGGCGGGACCCTCAAATATTCTTCTTAAATGCGACGATGCGACCAGTGGGGTCATCAGCAATTTTCTTTTAGAATATTAAGAAATCTATTTCTTAAGTTTCCATCACGTCGTATTTTGAACTCCAATAGTAGTCTGAAGAATCCCGCTGCATGGTCACCCTGCTTTTTTTATTTAGTCTATAACCTGAAAACCATCTCATAAAATTCGAGTAGGCGAGCATTAAAGTGTCATTGATTGCAATTTTCGATTTACTTTCATTATTATCTTCACCAATCTTCACCAAAAGCCGCCATTTTTCACGCGAGTAAACAAACAAGACTGCGCTAGCGCCGCCGTAACGCGCTAAGATAGCGCCACCTTCGGCGCGAAATGCAACTACTTCACGATCCGCCCAGTGTTGAGCTGGGAATATCGACAAAAATGTTATTCTCGTCGATCTGCCCAACTTGTGATTAGGCACGTCTTGATATTGGCGGCCAAATCACGAAGTGCCGGCGTTTCAAGAAGCGTCCAGTCCAGCCACATCGTGATCTGGCCAATATATCGATCGGCCCACGACATATATATAACTACGCAAAACTAATATATGTATTTAGGCTGATCTGATAAAGAACTATGGTATAAAGTCTAATTTGGTTATATTTTTTACGAATTATAGAAATACATCGCTGAGCACAACAATTCTTTTCGAACTTTTATTCTTGTAATATTTTAGATTTTATTGAATAAAAGTAATAAATAGTGAGACCTATCGTAGAACTAACGGCTGACACCAGTTTGTTATTTCTATAACGCGTAATAAAAAAGTACATCGCTGGCTGACGACGACAGTTCGGGGCGAAAATCTTAATAAAAAAAGGCGGAACAAATGACGAGTTACATTTATTTCTGTAGAACTAACACAGAACTAACATTCTAACTTATTGATTAATACATAGAACAATGTCAATCGCTAGGTACAGTCACACCCTGTGCCCTAATCACAACTTTTTTGAGGGAAACACTAGGATAGTCATATCGGGCTACTAACAAAGCCATCAAAACAATAAAAGCTCTTGTAGGCTTTAAGTTCGAATTGAATCTTAATTCTACCAGCCTACATAGATATACATATAAACTATGACAGGTCTTTATAGGGCCAATCAATGGGCCAATAGAAGCCACATTTTTTTTTTTAATTTTTGTCTTTCTATGTTTGTACGCGCACACTACGCACATCACGTAATAACTACTGGACCAAATTTGATGTTCGTGTTTTCACTGTTAGACTCACAGGCATAATATTACCTAGACCCCGCAAGTCTCATCGCCTGCATAGAAAACGAGCGTGTCAATATTTTTTTACCTACTGTGACGTCACATAAGCGATTTAGTGATGGAAACGCTCGCCATCCATGCAAACGATTCAAAGGTGTCGCCGCCGCCGCCCTTTACTTTCCAAATTGATACTGTAAGCAATTTTACAATACCGATATTATAATCGATTATTCGAGTTCATCGACAGAGGAATGAGAAAACGGCAGAGAAATGATAAATCATTAATAACTTGTCTTTTTCTCTACTACTGCGAAGCTAAAAAGCTTAATAACTTGTCTTTTTCTCTACTACTGCGAAGCTATAAGAAAGGATTTTAATCAAGTTGGATAAAAATTACATTGTTTGTATGTATGCATGTTTGTTCTGCGATAACTCTCAAACCGTTGATCCGATTTTGATGAAACTTGGAATATACATAGAAATTATTAATAGAATGTTTAAGTTTGTTGTGCATCTAAATAGGTCCAGCCGTTTTTGAGATATTCGATTTTTTATTAAAATACATATTTTATTTTAATTTTCGCGAAGGTTCCGTTTTTACCTTTTGAGGTGCGGAACCCTAAAAAAAATACATGACACAGAATATCATTCCTCTGTCATTATCATTCCTCTGTTTCCAAATCGATTAGGCTTTTAGAATCGATTAGCTTTTCTGTGCGGTACAGCACTATTTGCCTTTTTTGACAGAAAAATGAGATAAGTGATCGTACCACTAAGCTAAACGACGTGTGAACGTATAGTTCGTTTTAACATTCATTGCGTGTTTTTAAAGATAAGCCCTACAACACTCCTTTTAAAAGCGGCAATGTATTTTAAATCAACAATACACACTCGCATACATAGTTTTCTTTGTAAAATCGCCAAAACCGTGCCGGGAACACAAAATAATTGTTTTTTTAGTTAAAAACAACACCATTTTAAAACAAAATTACTTACCGATGAAAAGAAATGTTTCCTTTATCTCGTCCCCCTTTTTGTGTATTGTTTCTTCAACTCAATACCGCGCAATTACGCATTTTTTACTTTTTGTAATACGTCTGACTGCGAGAACGTTCGACCGCGGACTGAATGAACGAGCGTTAAATGAAGTTGAATCATCTTCCGTTTTACACGCGAAGTACATACACTTGCGGGGTCTAGGTAATATTATGTCTGTGGTTAGACTGTTGAAGGTCTAACTTAAAATCTGGCATAGGTTTCATCTCGATACGCCGCTTAGAACAATAGTAAATTATGCGCAGACGAAGTTGCGAGCACAGGATAGTAAATAATATATTTTCAACATCTTCTTCTTCTTATCGAGTGTGTTATTACTAAAACTGGTGTCAGATTTTATTCAAGTCGCCTGAAGGCATCTGACATGACTTTTACGACTACCGCCATCTAGTGGTATACACACTAGCCGTATACACACTAGTAAACTAAACAGTCAGCCAATGTGCAGGTTTCCTCACGATGTTTTCCTTAACCGGAAACAGGTGGTGGTCTATGAGAAAACTACCATACATGAGTCAGATTGTATACAAACTCATGTGACACAGGTAGGATTCGAACCCGGGTTCTATCCGACCTCAGGTGGGTGTCATTACCACTTGGCCAACACCGCTGTCTGTTTATCACTGAAATTGAATGTTATGACATTCTGCCAGCCTCCACTGAACACCAAAGGCGGAGAATGTTGATGCTAAGACTGAAAGAGGATGGGACTCAATCAAGATGACACTTATTAAATGTCCCACCCAGTTCCACCAAATACAAATAGGACTTAAAAGAAGCGCGAAATGTGGATGTATGTACAAATTTTCTTTTCTAATAATAGTAAGTATATTCATTCTAGATTTCAATGTATGGAAAATTTTTGGCAAAATTATTTTATCATGCTTTATTGTATCTGTGTTATGCCTATGTATGAGTACATTAAAAAACAATACCCTACCCCGCCGTTGGCGTTGGCGTCCCCCCCTTCCTCCCTTGAAACGTGTCCCGTTTTACAAATTTTCTGAATTCTTAGGAAATCCATACAAGTTAGGACAAAATGATCAAAATACCATTTGGAGTAAAGGTGAACGCAGACTTGTGCTGCACTGCACGCACCGCAGTCCCCGCCAAAGAGTATATAATCACTACGTTTCCCCGCATTCGATTTCTTTATATAAAGTTTTATGTAACCTCGCCACAATTTATTTCTGTGAACCTCGCATACCTACACGCACCGCGGTCGCCGCAGTCAGTCCCTGACACGGCCGAATTCCCCAGGTTGCGTTGGTGCGGCTAAGTCTGCGTTCAACTTGCCAAACCTTGCCAAAGAATAAGTGGTAAGGTAGGTACGGTAGGTAGGTACCTACCACGTACCTACCTAATTACTCAGAATCAAAGAATATACTACTCTACGAGCTCAGATTCAAGTAATAATGCTCATCAAAGAGTATAATTATAATAACTACGTTTTAATGCTCACGAACCATCTCTTCTCTATTTAGTTTGTGTCACAAACTACAAACTAAATAGAGAACTAAGTTTCACAATCTAAATTGATACAGCTGCTCAGCTTTTAAATAGGTATTTAATCTGAGTGTGGTGTACAATAGTGTTGCAGCAATAGTGTTGACTATCGACAGTATTGTCCCTTGCAAAATAGTCATACTATCGATAAGCCTATCGATAGTCAATAGTTTGCAATACTATTAATGATACCCAAAACTACCGATAGTATTGCTTTTCAAAACTTTGGATCTTATCTATCTATTTATCTATTTATTGATGTTTTCTAATCAATACTATCGATACATAGTGTCGATAGTATTGACACTTATATTTCAACAAAAAATGGATATTATTGCACTATCCATAGCTTGTAAAAATTCAATAGTATCGATAGTATTGACACGTTACAATACTATCGATAGTATGACTATTTTTCAAGGTCAACTGTCAACAATCGATAGTCCTGCAACGCTAGTATACGAAGTGGTGTACACCTCTGAGTGTACACCGTACATGTAGCGCTGCGTGTGTGTCTTTACTTTAAAAAAAGTGGCAACAATCAACAAACGTCAATGTCATGTCTGTAGTGATTTTGCTCTCTGGTCTCATTACAGACGATGGCTGTATGGGCTTTAGATCCCTTTGCCTTTCAGCCTTTCCTCACGGATAAATAAACCAAAAAAAAAAGTCTCTGGTCTGTAATTAAAAAATTAAAGTAAATAAATAAACCAGGTGGTCGCAACTTCAAAGAAAAAAACTGATCTATGAAACGGAGTAGCGTTTTAATGGCCGACTGTGGGGAACCGACTCTAGTTATGATGCTGATTTAAACGACCTGAGTTTCACACAACAATGTTTATTTAGATTTACGTAAACTAATTAGATATTAAAATGATGGATGACGCGTGTGTGTCAATGCGGATCTTATGCATGACTGCTGCACCGCCGCCGTGCGGATTCGCGCGGCGTCAGCGTTTTTGCTGTTAGAGGATTACCTCGAACATGCTCCCGACGGGCAGAAGGGAGATGAGATGAAAAGCTACAATAGAAATGAGTTACGTGCTACAAGATTGATTTTTACAATTTTCTTAAAGCTAAATGAGGGTTAGAACAATTTCCTTGTGCGAAAAGATGATTGAGTATAACTATCACGTTTACGCGCACACGGTTTAGGAATATTCTCAGATGACGAGTCATTGATAACACCTTCACTTGTCACTGATACCGATACGTTTGGACGCACATTCACGTTATCACTACACACTATTTCACGTAGTTGCAACCCGCACTCGGCTGCCGCTGCTGTTATACGGCGACTCCTCCGCCGTCTGCTCCACAGGAACCAGATGATTGCCGCTATACCGGCCGCTAATAGTAAGTAAGACAAAGCATAGTTGTGTATGTCGTGTGACGTCAATTCGTCGATTTGCTTAGCTGATTCCTTCATGGATTTGATTTGTTCGTCGAGATGATGTAGTGAAACATTTATCTTAAAATTATCTTCGTCGCTTTCATAGGTATTAAGGATAGATCGCGAAATATTGAGTAAATTGTGAATTATAGGTAATTTGGAGTCTAAGATATTTGAAGAAAGATTGAGCGTGTTCTGTAATCGCTGATGAGAATAAAGTGTTACGTCACGTCCCTTTATCACACATTGCTTCGTCAGGTGAATGAGCCCGGCCTTGCTGAGTTGATATTGTCGGACTTCATCGTCGCATATGATTCTCAAAGAGTAAGTATCACAACAGAAGTAAAAATAGGTAGATGGATCATGCAATTGAATCCATTTATTGCTACAAATCGCTTTAATAGGTTCGATTTCAGAAAATGTTTCTTCTGTGCTTAAATGTCGTATAGGACCATGTGGTTGACACAGGTACTTGGAATCAAAATATTGACACTCTTGGATAATATTTTCCCCGGCTGTGATATATGCATCTCTTTTTAAGTTAATCGCTGCAAATTCGGCTATTGGTTTAACACTAATCATAGATTGATCTACTTGTATGGGAACGGGGATAAGTCTATATAATTCAAAGTTATCTCTGCTTATTAATGGAAGTGATATCTCAAAAATAAAGTATTCTTCTGTCATTCTAGCTTTAATTTTCAGTAATTTATATACGTCAAATAGTTTAGATTGGATATCGTCAATAGGTAATGCATGTTCGCTTGATAACTGACCAGAAACTAATTGTAATTCTTCTCGAAGTTGCTTTGGAGTTAAAAGATGAATATTTATTTGACCATGATATATTTCGGTAATGGTATCTATCAATGTATCCTGAACTCTTTTTAGATTTTGAATTAAATTCGTAGATGCTATAGCTGCTAAAGAGAAATCTTGTTCTAATGCTAAATTATTAAACTTAGTTTGTAGCTCATAAGTGACGTTATCTAATTTATGCAAATGATTGCTGATAATTTTATGCTGCTCATTGATTGTCTCCTCTGTTCTTTTTAGTATGTTATACTCTGCCTCTATCACAGACGTTTGATTCTTCCAAAGCTGAGTCAGGTGCTCTTCATTAGTGTGTACAAGTTCAATGTCACGCTTATATTTTTCTGCGAAACTATCGTCGAGTACTCCGAATAGAGTATTTGCTATTGAACCTACGGCATTGATAAGACCACGTCTAACTCTACGCGTGCCAAAATGCTGATTAAGTAAAAGCTTATTATTAAATTGTATTTCATCGTAGTCGTGTTTTATTTGTAATAAAATCATATGACAATAACTTTGCTCACTGACCTTATTGCATGTTTGATCAAGATAATTAGTAAATTTGTTAATAGCTCTATCACCCTGCCAGTAGGGATTCATATCATAGTACGCTACAATTACCCATTTATCACGAATTAAATGCATTTTTCCTATTGGATCAAAATAAAAGCTATGATTCCTATCAAATTGAGTAAAATTATAAGACGCTGTGGAGGATCCGACGGTGCTCATAAAAACCCATAATGCTAATACTACGTTAACCAATTTAGGGTAAGCATTTCTCCTTTTTCTTCCGCTTTCGGCTTCCTTCTCGCTATCTTGCTTTTCTTTTTCTTGCTTTTCTTCTTCTTGATTTGAATTTTCGCTGTCTTGCTTTTCATGCTTATTTTCTTTTGCTTCATTTACAGGTAATATAGATAATTTAATTACAGGACGCTTAATATATCCGTTTTTAGTTTTCAGGGTTACCACTCTCACTAGTCCATCCTTGCCAGGATGGAGTTCTACCACCCGACCAACAGGCCATTTTCCTGCAGGTAAGTTCCCGTCACCGTGTATAGTAACCATGTCTCCGATTTCAATGTTGCTTTTTACTTTCAGCCACTTGCTACGCACAGATAACTGCGTGAGATACTCCGTTTTCCATCTTTTCCAAAGATCGGTAAATATTTTGCTAGTTAGGTACCACCGCGTTCTCGCATCTTGTGGTGTGTTAATAACGGTAAGATCACCGCGTGAAGTTAAGAAATGGCCTGGCGTGAGAAAGTCCAGGTCATCAATGTCTTCCGATATGGGGCATAAAGGCCTCGAATTTAAGCTGGCCTCGATGCGCGCTAACACTGTGCTATATTCTTCAAATGTAAGGGCTTGTTCACCCACTACCCGTTTTAAATGTTGCTTTAAACTCCTTACAGATCTTTCCCAAATTCCTCCAGCACTTGCCCAGGTGGTACAGTTCCAGTGCCAATCGATTTCCATTTCAGCTATCTCTTTATAAAAGCTATCATCAAACACATTTCTCAGTTGCTCGAGCTCCTCTTGAAGAATATTATTGGCCCCAACATAATTGGTTCCATTATCGGAATAAATATGTTTAGGGGCGCCTCTACGTGCTGCCATGCGATGTAAAGCTGCTATAAATGATGCACTGGTAAGGTTGGACACTATCTCTAAGTGAACCGCCTTTGTCACCATGCATATAAACAAAGCTATATATCCTTTGGATGTTCGTACGCCTCTTCCCTTGCTCGCTTTTACTTTTATAAACCCTGTATAATCTGTTCCTGTATGATAGAAACTTGGTGCTGGATTCGTTCTGAAATCAGGTAAGTCACCCATTATTTGACTTAACTTTTGTGGCTCTTGCTTTTACATGTTACACATTTTCTTAACTGCTGCTTAACTGCGCTATAACCCTTAATAATCCAATATTTACGTCTTAAAATTGACAAAGTAAGACGTGCTCCACCATGTAGTGTGCTTTTGTGGGCTTTATCTATTAATAGATGTGTCAGCTTATCGTTGTAGGGAATTATTATAGGATATTTCATATCTTCGCTGATACAGGCATGTCTAAGACGTCCACCTACTCTTAACACACCCTCGCTATCTAAAAATGGGTTAAGATTTAATAACTGGCTATCTGATTTTAATCGCTTATGTAAAGTTAAATATTCAATATCCGATAAAAATTCTTTATGCTGTACATATTTAATTATAATTGTATGCGCTTTCCTAAGTTCTTGTAACGTGATATACCTAGGACGTTGTTTACGTTGGCTGGGCTTATCAAATGCTCTTAATATCCAAGCTAATATGCGAGTTATTTTTGTAAATGAACTATAACGATTTAATAAGTTTTCTATTATGCTATTTTCAGGATTTAATTGCTGAATTACGTTCGTTTGTTTTCTTAATTCTTGATCTGTTTTATATTTATTTTGATTACTTTTTGGTTCAAAATCAGTTTGATATAAAAATGTTGGAGATCGCCACCACAGCGTGTTATTTACTAGCTGTGATGCCGACAGCCCCTACTTGCTACATCAGCGGGATTTTCTTTTGTATTTATGTAAAACCAAGAATCAGATGACATTACGCTAAGAATTTTTTAACCCGGTTGGATACAAACGGTTTCCAACGATCGGGATTTTCGTTCTGTATCCAACTAAGTGTAACTTGAGAATCGCTCCAACCGAAAATTTTAACGTTCATATTAGGTAAACTGCTGATAATTTTGGATATTAGTTTCGATAGTAATTCCGCTGCACATAATTCTAATTTCGGTAAAGATATTTCTTTGCTATTAGGTACTAATCTAGATTTCGCGGCTACAAGAACGATTGATACTGTATTGCCTCGCAAAATTCTTGCGTAAACAACACATGCATATGCTTTGGTGGATGCGTCACAGAATCCATGCAATTCTATGACGTCATCCAGTGTGCTTTGTATCCAACGTGGGATTTCTATATTGTTTATGCTTTCTAAATCTTTTTTCAAATTAAACCACTCTTCCTTTATATCATCCGCTAATTCATCATTCCACTGCATATCCGACTTCAACCATACCTTTTGAAATAATAATTTCATTTTTGTTGTAAGAGGTGAGATCCAGCCAAGTGGATCAAAAGTTTTAGATATTTCCGAAAGAAGAATTCTTTTTGTTAATTTTGTAGTATCTGTTTGTGGGATGTTACATTTAAATGTAAAAATATCTTTTGCTGGATCCCATCGTAAACCTAAAGTTTTTGCTGTATTTTCGCTTTTGAAAGTAAACGATGATGATTGAGTATTAAGTTCCGATTGACTTATACTCTCTAACAGTTCGGAATTATTTGCTGACCACTTTCTCAACAAAAAACCTCCCTTGCTGAGACATTTGATGATCTCCTGAATATTTTGCTTGCCCTCTTCGAGGGAATGCGTTCCTGATACGTAATCGTCCATAAAAAAATCTTCTTTTAAGCTCTTAGCTGCATTTGGGAATTGATGCTGCTCATCTGCTGCTAATTGACGAAGTGTCATGATTGCCAGGAACGGCGCTGCTTTCGTACCAAATGCTACTGTTGTTAACTGGTATGATCTGATTGGCTCATCTTTGTTATATCGCCAGATGATTTGCTGTAACTCCTGGTCGTCTTCATTCATAATTATTTGTCTGTACATCTGAGCTATATCTGATACATATGCATAACGATACTGCCTCCACTTCAAGATCAGCTGTTGTAGGTCCTGTTGCAAATTAGGCCCCTTATGCATGAGATCGTTAAGACTGTATCCAGATGAAGTTTTGCTGGCCGCATTAAAAACTACGCGACAAGGAGTTGTTAAAGAATCTGTTTTATGTACTGCATGATGGGGTAAAAAACATTGTAATTGTTGACAACTGGGGGTGGCCACTTTCATATGACCTAAATGCTCGTATTCGCTCATAAATTGCCTATATTGCTTTGCAAAATTTTCTTGCTTGCTAAACTTTTTCTCTAAGCTACGATATTGAGCTAATGCTATCTCTTTAGATGATCCTAACTTCTCGCTTGCTTCTTTTTTCATAGGTAACCTGACTACGTAACGACCATCATCCCTTCGCTTGGTCGTCGATTGATAAAATTTTACGCATTCTTGATCTTCCGTGGACATATCGCTACCTTCTTGAACATCTTCGATTTTCCAAAACTGATTTATTTGCTCTACACTATTCATAACTACGTTAACCCGATATGTCATATTGACCGTCCCACACAATAACCAACCTAACTGAGTTTGTTGTACTAAGATCTGCTGTTCACCTTGTGCCCGAATGACACCTTCTAACATAATTAATGGATAAATTTCGGCTCCTAACAATAAATCAATTGGGCGGCTTAGATAAAATTCTGGATCAGCTAGATTTATATGCGCTATGTGTGACCAAGATGGTTTTGGAAATGAACGATTTGGCAAACACTTTATCAATTGATCCATGATTAAAACACAACCGTTAAAAGAAAAATCAGAATACATAGATTGACATGAAATGTTTAAAACACCTTTACAGTTATTTTCTCTCTCACCTATACCGAAAATTGAGCCCTTACATGACTCACGCTTCAAACCTAACTGCTGTGCTGCTTTTTCAGAAATAAGAGATGCTTGAGACCCTTGGTCTATGAGAGCCCTCAAAACGAGCTGTGTACCGTCTACTGCTGTTACTCTAACTAATGCTGTCGCTAACAAAATTTCGGATATCTCCTGCTGTGATGCATGGGCCGTGTTATAGCTACTCCCATGCGATGATTTTTTATCATTCGTAGTTTTGTTTTGAGGGTTTGTATCGGACGTATAATTAGGTTTTTGCTGCTCAAAACTATCGTGTAACATAGTATGATGAAACTTGGAACATTTGTGACATCTTTTTGCTGAATAACATTTGTTTCCATTATGATCAAACATGCAATTTATGCAGCAATGCAATTGTTTAATGGTTTTAAGTTTCTTCTCAGGCGGAAAGTCCTGGAACTTCTTGCAATTAGTGTGTTCGGCAAAACAAACCGGACATTTGATAGCTGCTACATGCAAAGTGTGGGAATTAGGTTTTATATAAGAAGACTTATTTGGATTATTCCAGAAAGAGTTATTATTTCGATTATTGAATGATTTTGAAGGATAATTTGATTGATTAGAAGGGGATGATTTTTGATACGTGTCCTGACGACGACGAGATGATTCAAGAGTAGTGAACTTATTCTCAAGGAAATCTAAAAAATCTTTGAGAGTAGGTAATTCTCTTGAATTTTTAAGTGATTCTATATATTCGGAATAAGATTCGCTATCTAGCTTTTGCGATAAAATATGTACTAGTAGAGGTTCCCACGTGCTAATATCAATGCCTTGGTTTTTTATGGCGTGGAGACTCTCTATCGTGATATCATGTAATCGTTTAATAGCTGTAAATGATTGATGTTGAATATTGGGCAAATTTAAGAACATATTGGCATGAGATGTGAAAATTAGTTTTTTATTATTAAATCTATGATTCAAAATTTCCCAACATATTATATAATTATCGGAGCTGATAGATAGATGCTGTATCAAACGCTCTGCTTCACCCTTGACCTTGCTTTTTAATAATTGCATTTTTTATGCGTTTGACAACGCAGGATTTTTGTGGATTGTCTCATCGAACAAATCCTTAAAAGAAACCCAATGCTGAAAATTACCGCTAAAGACAGGAATATCGATTTGTGGAATAGACTTATCCCGGTAAGAAACTGATCTCATAGAGGAATTTATAGATCTACGAACGTTATTAAAAATATTTTCATGATAGTTATACTGGGACTCATAAGCTTCATCTTCTTCGATTTCTCCGATGATTTCCCAGTGCTGATTATCCACCGCTGTCCAACGCTGCTGAAGTATGCGAAGAGCATCTTCGAACTCCCACTTATCTTTCATTGATTCCACCTTGATATTGTCCACAGTCCTCATGAAGGCTTTGAAGTTGACATGCTGTTTACGATACATCTCCTCGAGCTTGCTGCTAGATTCTCTCGATTCGACTGCTGCTGTAGTTGCCGACTGAGGCTGTGGCTGTAATCCGCTAGCTGAAGGTTGATCCTGATGCTGCTGTGTGGGCTCCCCCTGCTTAGGGTACAATGATTGCTTGCTACGTGACAGTAATTCATCGTAACACTTCGTTATTGCTGCTCTTGTTGTGTAATAAAGTTCTCTGGTACGCTCAAATTCAGAATCGATAAAATATTTATGATTAATAGTACTTTCGTACTTCATAAGCTGTTCGTTATTGATTTCATATTCGTTTTTATATGACTCCAATAATTCTAATCGCTGCTTACAATACTCAATAGTTTTACGCTCCGCGCTATCCTTTTTAAAATTAATCAAAACTTTCTTAATCTGCTCCGCTAACTCAACTTGCTTTAGATATATAGTTTCCATTGTGATACTATAGGTAGATAAGTACACAATGGATAAATGAAAAATAAATTGGAAAGCTCTTACTTGAACTATGCTTTGCTCTTACGGTGGCGAAGTAAACTCCCTCCACCTGCTGCTGCTGCTGATAGCGGTATCCTCTTCAGGAGTACCACTGGATGATGCTGCTAGTGTGAGCTACCTGCTCACTGCTAATGTGCTGATAAACAATCAACACTGCTGCTGCTAAAGTCACTAGGGTCACTGCTGCTGCTGCTAAGTAGTTCACAAAGCTCACTTTGCTGCTATGCTAGATGACACTGCATTATCCAAAGTCAATGTCACTGGTACGAACCTCACACGTGTTACCGAAATACGACACAACGCGAGGTCCTTAAGGCTCGAAGGACCAAAATGTGGGGAACCGACTCTAGTTATGATGCTGATTTAAACGACCTGAGTTTCACACAACAATGTTTATTTAGATTTACGTAAACTAATTAGATATTAAAATGATGGATGACGCGTGTGTGTCAATGCGGATCTTATGCATGACTGCTGCACCGCCGCCGTGCGGATTCGCGCGGCGTCAGCGTTTTTGCTGTTAGAGGATTACCTCGAACACCGACTATTTCCATCTCATTCGTACCTGCAGTTACTCGTATAAGTGCATCTCTATCGGTACCTCCGTTTTGACATTTGTCTCGGATATTTTTTTTGTATGGGAGTCCCGTCTCTTATAACGTAGTGATTACATTCTCTTTGAAATAAACGTTTTCCAGGGAAAAGTATTTCTGATTATTTCTTTCTAAAATTTTTAAACAAACAATAAGAACGAACGAAGTAAGCGAAATGTAATGTAGTACAGACATTAATTTAACACAACCTAGTTCTGTATTTAATTTGTGAAGCACTCCGAAATGTCCCCA